>CAUJRU010002526.1:0-73807 GCA_963277665.1 Viscum album
GGTTACATATGCATTAGGTGTGAGATTATTTTCCCTTCCACACCTTTGAGATTATATTTCATTATAATTGTGTTAAAAACTCAGTGATAATTTCTAGAAATAATTAATACATATTTCTTATGTGATTCATCTACTATAAATGTACCCTGCATTGTATAATGAACAGTAAGTCAATGTTTCATTTTTTAGTAATATAAAGGTTATTATAATGTTTATCTAATCTATTCCCAAATCGGTGTCTTTAATGTGGGCACAACAGGGTGCCATGAAGCTGCCTCAATCGAAACAAGCTACCGAGTGATGATCCCATTAAAACTACTGAACATGGCCATGTTGGGGTTAACAGGTTGGCCATGTGCATTCTACATAACCTCTAATTTGATTCCTTATCTTTTTTACTTAGTACGTTTTTCTAACATTGTCATGAAATGGAACTCATTTTTTATAGGACATCGGTGATTCTTTATTTAACAATTCCTTTGTTTTAACATCATCAATATGTTGTTCCTATAGATTAGTAGCATCGACATGTGCAGAAGGTCATTGTTCTTTTTCACTGGGAGAAACAACATGTTGAGAAACCTACTGTTCTTTAGGATTTGGAGCATCAACATGTGAAGAAGATCATTGTTTCTCTACATTGGGAGTAGCACCAGGTTGAGAAACCTATTTCTCCTCAGGATTGGAAGTACCTATAACACCCTAATATTTCACTGTATGTATCCTCTTAAATAAATTCAATTCGTTAAATAGCTTTCATTTCACACAAAATTATTTCTTATGGTATAAATCATTCAAAATCACATATAGAACAAAAAATAAACTCTATAATCCAGAATTATTTATACAGGAGGTTTTTTTTCTAGAAATTAAGGAACACATACAAATGAAATAGTAACTTGACCATTGGAATAGTAATGTAACCCTTAAGAATAGTAATTAAGACAATGGAATAGTAACATCACCAATAAAAGTTATATAAAATTTAGGCAACATATAAATGAAAATATGATATAATTATATCATAGTATTGGAAAATAAATATTTTTAAAGTAATAAATTAAGGGTTGGTATTTTTATAAAACATAAATGTTTATTTTCAATTTTATATTTTATATAATGATTTAAAAGAAAATTTATTTTCATAAAATAGAATAAAAATTTAATAGTTTGTTTTATTATAATTTGAATATAATTTTATGATACCTTAATTAATTTTTTAAAGTCTTATAAAATCAGTTATAATTTTAAATTTTGTATTTTTCAAGTAAATGATTATTTTTGTTAAAAATTAAAATTTTCATATTTAGAAAATTATTTTCATAAAATAAAGTTTGTGTTTTAATTCTAAACATCAAAAAATGGTTAGGGTGAATATTTAGGATTTTTAAATTTTTTTGAATGTTTTTAGAATAGTAAAATACAGTAATTTATGGTATATATACATTATAATTTAAATAAAATATTCCATGATTAATGGATGATTTGATCACCATTTATTTGAACTCACTTGAAAAGAATACTATATTTAGTCACTTTAATCATCACAATTTCTTTTCTGGAGCCAAAATAATAAAATAATGAATAAAATATGCAAAAAACACCCCTCTCCATCATTATTAATATTACCCCACGCCACACCTTATCCTCACACTTCCAAAGCCTTGAATCCTGCTTATATTCTACCCATTTCATATGAAAAACATCTCCCCCATGTTCTGGTCTTTATGGTCTCCCCAAAATTTCATTTCCATGTCCCTTAAAGAGGTTCTCGAGGAGAATAATTAAAGAGGTTAATCCATTTTTTTTGTTCCCTTTTAGTTTCATTTAATTAATTTTCATATTATTCTATGATTAACACTTCTTTTAAAACATGAAATATAACTCAAGTATCTTATATATATAGTAATTTTATTATTATAATGGAATATTAATCATCAAACTCCTTCTCATATACCTTTAATTCTGAAAATGAAAACATCATCCGTGAGGTACCAATTTACCGCCTTCATGGACGACGTGTTTTTGTTTTTCAATTTCACCTTAAAGGCTGGTTATAAGAAAATTTTTATGATTAAACCAAATTAAAATATCTTCATCATTTATTTTTTAATTTTTTTTACCAATTTATATGAATAATATTAATTAATAAAACAAAACTAGTTCATGATGATTGAAAAAATGCCAAAATAATCTTGATTATCACTAGTGTTTTATCTAATGGTTCATAATTATACCCCATAACAGAATGAAATATTTAACCATATAATTTTATTTGAGTTCATTAATATGATATAATTTCAATTTTGTACAACTATTCCCATTTTACTTTATTTTCTCATATATGTATACAAGTAGAATAATCATGAAAACCAAGGAAACTAACACTCTTGAACGATAAAATTATATCTTAAAACTCATCAAAAAGGGAATAAATGAACATAATAAAGTTATAATAAATAAAATAAATGTATAAAGGTTATTAATTAATTAATTAATGTATTTAATATTATTATATAGGAGATTAAGATCAAGTACATAACACATTTGTGCATAAGGTAAGGGACTTCGTCTAAATTTCCATTTTAGTGAGAATTAGTATTTATTGTGCACCTAGTCATTTTTATATGGGATATATACTACCCATTTGAGATCATTTTTCATGTTAAATTATATTTCTATTAAATATCCAAATTCTTGTATCATGGATATGATTATTGTCTTAGTCATATACCCTTTTACATATTGTCTTTATTTTGAATGTTGTTTTAACTGGGGAAATATTGATGAATCTGTATCCTCTACTAAACACGGATATTGATAAGGCATATTTTTCTTGAATTAAATATATGTATGAAGAATAATTTGGACATGTAGTGATGGTAGGGGACCATTATATCCATCGATGCATTGGCATGTCTCATGAGACAAAATAGTTGGTGAAAATCCCTTCATGTTTTTTGAAAAACATAAGCAAACAAGTATTTACCCAAAATGATTGAACTTTATTTAAGGTATTATGGTTCATTTTATTGATATATGAAATCCAATAATTAATATTTTCTTCATTTAGTATTCAATAGTCATTATCCTTATGATTTTCACTATGAAAAAAAATCTATCGATGCATTCTCATTCTCATTGTTTTGATTTCATATGTTTTTCACTAATTATTGATTCATGTTTCTTCTATATGTAACCCTTTCTGAGAATTTTAGATCATGATTTTATTTGTTTTATTTAACTTGGTTTTGAAGATGAAATATTTAAATAAGTGTGAAGGAAGAAATTTATTTTCCTTTTTTTAGGTTCAATGTTTATTTTTTCAATATAATAAGGGAACCCTGTATATATCTAGATTCATCATGACTACTAAACTGATAAATCTTTAGTGATGTGATCTCTTGTATCTACACCATTGTAATAAAACAACAACTAACTCTGGGCTACTGGGGTAAGGGCTATTATAGTTGGTATTAGAGAAATTTTAGTTTAAACCTTGGGAATTAGATTTAGAAAAAATAGTTTAGGGAGCATAACCCCATGATAGACTTTGAGGATAAGCATAGAATAAAATCATAGAATTTTTCTAAGGAAGATATTATGTGGGTATTCATATAAATACATCCCTTTATAGACACTACACGTGGATGTGGTTCTAGAAAAAATGTACCTAGGGGGTACCAACTTTGACACGGTGTCTCGGGACTACCTCAAGGTAACCTGGAACAAAAAACTGGGCCTTACTACACACCTAGTTTAACCCTCATAGAGTACATGCTTATGATAATTCAAATTTTCTTTAAAAACCATTATAAATGATTTAAGAGAAAGGAAACCATGTTTATGATTACGAGATTAGCTATGTGATTTATGTTAAGTGTTTTTCTAGTTCCAAATTATGCATTATGATTCATAACCTAATTTAGTGTATTCCATTGTTTAGAAATGGCACGTAATGGAAGGAAAGTAATCAATACCTATGAAAAATGTATGAATTTTCCCACTTATAAAGTCAACATAGTTAGTTTTAGGGATAAGAAGATCATTACTGTATTAGGACATCTTACTCACGTTACGGAAAATATCCATACTATACCTATGTTGGATTATTTCATATATAAAAATCCCCCATGTTTTATTGGGACTACTAATCTTGTGGTAGTGGAGCAGTGGATCAAGTCCCTTGAAAACATATTTATGGAATTTGGATGTAGTGAAAATGAGAAGGTAATACTGGAAGTAAATTGTCTAAAGGGATTCATTGATCAATGGTGGTCGTTGATCCAAAATACTAAAGAGGAAGATTAAATATAAGACATGGAATTGAGAATATTTAAAGAAAAATTCTTCTAAAAACAATTCCCTCATGATAAATGAACTAAAATGAAGAAAAAATTCATTAGTTTAAAGAAAAGGGAAGAATATAGTGTTGTAGATTTTGAGGATACCTTCACAAGACTATCCATGTACGTTATAGGTTACATACATGATTCAGAAGACAAGATTGGTCATTTCTTTGAAGGGAACAGACTTCTAAAAAAAATTCATCATATGACTAAATTGTTTTAAGTGACATAAAAATGGGGATTTAATTTTATTTGTCCAATATGTTGAAAGGAAATCAAGAGAATAAGAGGTCTTCTGATAACTATGGAAAAGGTGAATTGTCAAAGAAGAAGATGGGAGTGAAGTAATTTCCATTATGTGAAAATTGTGGAAATAATCATCATGGAAAATGTTTGAAAGTCATGGTAGTTTTTTAAAAGTGTAGAGAAATGGTTCATCAAGAAAATAAATTCAAGGGAAAGAAATAAATCGATGATTTTAAATGCTTAAACTATAATGAAATGGGGCATTATTCTGACCATTGTCCCTCACATCAGGGGAATCTACCATAGAGGAGGCGAAGGGGAAATGAATAATCTTATGTGATCACCATACTTAAATTTGAAGTAAGAAATTATGTGGTAGTAGGTACATTAAACATATCTTCAAATATAGCCAATGAATCATTTGATTCTGGATCGACTCACTCTTTTATATCTACCTAGTTTTTCAAGAAAATTAGACATTTCCATTTTGATTTAACAACGGTTTTATTAGTCTAAAATACTAAGGGAAGTCTCATTTTAACAAAAATGTGTCGTTCAATCCCTTTTATGACACATAAATGTGCTCTAGTTTCTAAACATATCAACATACCCCTAATTGACTTAATATAATCCTCAGTATGGACTAGATTTTAAAATATGATGTGAAAATTGTTGCATAAAGAAGGAAATTATGATCTATGAAGAAGATTTATAATACCTTATATTTAGAGAAGAAACCTAATCATATTATTTTTATCTAGATCCACCACTAGTAGCTCTAATAAATTAATTTCTTTGGGTGTAATTGAAAAAAATATTAATGGATTAGGAAAGTAATATTTGCATTGAGGATATACCAATTGTGCATAAATACTTTGATGTATTTCCTAAGTAATTACCCAACCACCCCTAGAGTGTGATGTTGAATTTACAATTGATCTAATCCATGGTGAAATGCTAATATCAAAGAATCCTCATAGAATGGAAACTGTGGAATTGTGGAACTGAAGAAACAACTAGTGGATTTGAGTAACAAGGGATTTATGTTCCTTACTTTTTCTCTATGGGGAGACCCTATTCTATTTGTGAAGAAGAAAGAAGGATCCTTGAGTTTTTGCATTAACTATAGAGAAATCAATGCTATTAAAATAATGAATCGTTACCCTCTGCCTCACATTGATGGTTTATTTGATCAACTTCACGAAGCTTAATGTTTTTCAAAGATTGAATTTCATTCTAGATATCATAAATTACATATAAGGAAGGAGTATATTATTAAGAAAACATTACAAAGTAGGTATGAACATTATGTATTTATAGTAATGCCATTTGGACTAACTAATGTACCCTATGTTTTTGTGGATCTAATGAATATAGTGTTTAGGGAATATCTTGATGATTATATTGTGGTATTTATTTATGATATCTTGATATATTCTAAAAGCTATGAGGAGCATGAGAACCACTTGTGTATTGTTTGGAATAATCATAGACAAAATAAATCTATATGGGAAATTTAAAAAGTGTGAATTCTGGCTTCACACTTTTTCTTTTCTTATTTGTATTGTCTCTAAGGATGGAATCTCATTTTATCCTATGAAGATAAAGGAAATCCAATAATGGACTATGCTAATGAATATATCCTGGGTACATAGTTTTATTGGTCGAACAAGTTACTATCGGTGTTTCATTCAGAATTTTTTCAGATTGGATAACCCATTAACCAATTTCACACAAAAAGGGTTTAAGTTCGTACATACAAAAGAATATATAGATTGTTTTGAGGAATTGAAGATAATATTATTCAATGCTCTAATATTGACTATTCTATTGGGAAATGATGGGTTTATAATATTCAGTGATTCATAAATGAATGGACTTGGTTGTGTCCTTATGAAAAATGATAAAGTTATTTCTTTGGCATTAAGGCATTTGAAGACTCATGAACAAAATTATTCGACTCATGATCTTGTGTTAGCATATGTAATATTTGTTATGAAGATATGGAGACACTATCTCTATGGAGAAATATGTAAGATATATAAGGATCATAAGAGTTTAAAAAACATATTTATATATAAATAACACAACATGAGGAAAAGACGATGGCTTGAGTTACTCAAAGATTATGATTTCTAGATAAAATACCACCCAAGAAAGGAAAATAAGGTTGAAAATGCATTAATTAGAAAAGATCATGGAATTATAAACCAAATGAGGATTGAGAAAGACCCTAGGTTCATGGATCTAATAAATATGGATATGTGAGTTGTTATGAACGACCAAACATCACTCCTTTTTCAAATGATTCTTAAACCATCTTTACTATAAAAGATTAAAATCTCTCAATTTGATGTTGAGAATTTTTAGAAGAAAATTAAAGTCATTAAGGATTTAAGATTGATAGACTTCATGTATAAGGATGGAGTTATAAAATTTGGAAAGAGGTTATATGTTTCATCAATACCTGAGATGAAAATGGAACTATTAGATGATGCTCATAGATCAACTTCTCTATACATCCTGGTAGTACCTAGATGTATAGAGATATGAAGGAACACTTTTTGTGGGATATAATGAAGTGTGAAATTGCTAAATATGTGTCATGGTGCCAAGTTTTTCACCAAATGAAGGCTAAGAGACAACATCCTGGAGGATTCATGAAACCTCTACTTATTCCTATGTGGAAGTAGTATGAAATTATGATGAATTTTTTCATAGAACTACCAAGGAAAACTATAACGAATAATGATATATGGGTTATTATTGATCATCTTAAAAAAATAGACACATTTCCTTTCTATATGAGAAGATTCACCTCTTGATCACATACCAAGACTATATATTAATGAAGTTGTAAGACTTCATGGTTTACCTATATCGATTGTGTACGATTGAGATCCCCACTTTATTTAAAAATTCTGGAAGATTCTATAGAATACTTTGGATACTGACCTTCATATCAGTACTTGTTATCACCCTCAAACAAGAAGACAGTATGAAAGGGATATTCAAATATTGGAAGATATGCTGAGATGATTCTCACTTGACTGTCAAGGTATATGTGATCATTATTTACCTTTGGTTAAATTTTCATATAATAACAGTTTCCAATATAGTATTAAAATGGTTCCATATTAATCATTATATGGCTATAGAATTCAAACTCCAACAGGTTGGGATAAAGTTGGGGAGAGGAAACTTATTGGACCAAAACTTATTAAAGAGACAATGAAAAAGGTAAATACATTTAAAGCTCATATTAAAGTATCTATAAGCAGGGAAAAGAGTTATTCTAAGAACTAGAGAATGGATTTGTAATTTCAAGTTGGAGATCATGTCTTTATAAAAGTATCTCGAAGGAAGGGTGTCTTAATGTTTAGTAAGAAAGGTAAACTGAGTTCCAGGTACATCAGACCATTTTAAATTTTGGAAAGAATTGGAGTTGTTTATTACCGATTGGAAATGCCACCATTTCTCTCCAAATTTTATGATGTGTTCCACGTATCATTGTTAAATATGTACATACCAAACCCAACACATGTACTCACCTATAAAGAAATAAAATTGGAACATATTTTGTATTATTGTGAAGATCCTATCGAGATTCTTGAAATAAGAGAGAAAGTATTGAGAAATCAGATGACTCGACTGGTAAATTCTATATGGAGAAACCATAAAATGGAAGAAGCAATGTGGGAACATGAAGATGTTATGTAGAAGAACCACCCATATCTGTTTAGAGGGTAATATTCATTAAAAATTTTGAGGGTGAAATTTCTGAATGAGGGAGGAATATAACACCCCAAGAATTCACAGTATGTATCATATTAACTAGATTCAATTCAATCAATAGTTTACATTGCACAAAAAATTATCTCATATAGTATAAACCAGAAAAAATCACATATAGAACAAAAAAACAAACTCTATAATGAAGAATGAATGAAATGGGAGGCTTTTTCTAGAAATGACAGAACATATACCAATGAAATAGTAACTTGACCTTTGAAATAATAATGTGACCCTTAGGAATAGTAATTCGACCAATGAAATAGTAACCTAATATATGAATGTTTAAATAAAATTTAGGCATCTTATAAATTAAAATATGATATAATTATATCATTGTATGAGTAAATAAATAATATGAAAATATTAAATTAGTTGTTGGTATCTTTATAAAACATAATTTTTTATTTACAATTTTATAATTAATAAAATGATTTATAAGAAAATTTATTATTATAAAATATAATCTTAAATTAATTTTTTTATGGTTATAATATAATTTAATGATTTCTTAAGTAATATTTCTAAGTGTTATAAAATTAGTTATAATTTTAAAATTGGTATTTTTTATGTAAACGACGATTATAATTAAAAATTTAATTTATCATATTTAGAATTTTTTTTTCATAAAATGGATTATATTTATGAAATCTACATGTCAAAAAATGGTTAGTGTGATTTTTTTGTATTTTTCTAAAATAGAGGAATTTTTTGGGAATAGTAAAATACTTTAATTTACAGTGTATATACATTATTTGTTAAATAAAAAATTTCTTGAGTCATGGATGATGTTATAACAAATGGTTCAAACTCACATGTACTAATTACTTTATTTATTCACAATAATAATCTATATTTCTTGTCTTTAGCCAAAATAATAAAATAATTAATAAAATATTCAAAAAACACCCCTCTGCTCAACTATAAATACCACCCCTCACCACCCCTTATCCTCACACTTCCAAAGCCTTTATTCTTTCTTATATTCTACCTATTTCTTCCCCTAAACCCCTAAACCATTTTTTATTCTCTCTGTTCTCACCAAACGACCACTTCCTTGTCCCTTAGGGAGGTTCTCAAGGAGAAGGATGCAAGATATAAATCCTATTTTTACTCTCTTTCAATTTCATTTAATTTATATTATTCATATTATATCCTTAAATTTTATATAAAAACATTCATGATAACTACAATATCTTATATATTTTATAATTATATTATGATTGTGGAATAATGATCCTCAAACCCCTTCTCCTCTTCCTTTTATTCAAAAAATGGAAACATCATCTATAAGGTGCGATTTACCGCCTTTATTGACAAAGTGTTTTCGTTTTTCAATTTCACCATCAAGGATCTTCATAAAACCATTTTTATTTTTACAAAATATTATAATATATGGATCATAACATATTTAATGTTCTGGAACTAGTATATATAAATAATGTTAATTAATAAAACAAAAATAGTTCATGATGATCGAAAAATCACCAAAATAACCACTATTATCACTAATGTTTTATCAAATGATTCATCATCATACCATATAACTGAATGAAACATATAACCATTTAATTTTTTTATGTTTATTAATGTCATATAATTTCAATTCTTGACAACTATTCTCATTTTACCTGATTTTTCGATACATGTATACAAGTAAACCGATCGTGAAAACCAAGGAAATAAATACTCCTAAATGATAAAATTGTATCCTATAACTAATAAAAAAGGGAATAAATGAACATAATAAAATTACAATAAATCAAATAATTGTATAAAATGGTCTTAATTAATCAATTAATATATTTAATCTGATAATCTAGGATATTAAGATCAAGTGCATAATACATTTATACACAAGGTAAGGGAATTAGTCTCAATTTGTTTTTCATTGAGACTTACTTGGTATTTGCACCTAATAATTTTTATTTGGTGTATATAATTCCCCTTTGAGAGCATTTTTCATTTGAAATTATATTTCTTTTAAATATCCATATTCTTGTATCATGGATATGATTCTTTTCATAGTCATATATCCTTTTACATATAGTGTTTATTTTGAATGTTGTTATATATGGGGAAATATTGATGAAGTTGTATCCTATACTAAATACGGATATTGATAAGTAATATTTTTCCTGAATTAAATATATGTATTAAAATTTATTTGGACTTGCGGTGAAGATCAAGGATCGTTATAGCGCATCGATGCATTGACAGGTCTTATTAGACAAAACAGTAGGCGACAAACCCATCATGTTTGTTTCCAAAACATAATCTGACAGGTATTTTCCCACATACTTAAACCATTTTAATAGTATGATAGTTCATTTTCTAGATAAATTACATCCAATAATTAAGTATTTTCTTCATTCATCATTATGTTATCATTATCCTGAGGATTTTCACTATGAAAAAATCTAGGGATGAATTTTCATTCTCAGTGTACTGTGGTGTTTGTTTTTTAGTTGTTCACCACTCCATGTTGATTTTCCCTAATTGATTATGATTAACTTATTTATGATTCACGTTTCCATGATATGAAACCTGTATTGAAAATTTATGCTCAACTTTTCTTTATTTCCCCATGTTTTTAAGATGAAATATTTTAATAAGTGTCAAGGAAGCAATTTATTTTCCTTTGTTATGGCCTATGTTTATTTTTTTTCAATTTAATAAGGGAACCCTATATTTATCTAGTTTCCTTAAGACTTATAAACTGATTGATCCTTGGTGATGCGATCTCTTGTATTTATTCCATTGTAATAAAATGACCACCGAATCTAGGCTATTAGGGTCAGGGGTATTACATTATTAGCACATGCAGATTTTGTTATCTAAAGAATTAATTCAACATTTAATTTAGATTATGTAAATGTTGTAGTGAAAAGATAATAACATGAGGTTACACAATGTATATTAAAAAAATACAACCTTATATTGATATCTTTTTAAAAAAAATTCAATGGATTCGACCCCTATATCGAGTATCCAAATATCTTCATTTTGGTCCTCTAACATACAATACCCCATCTATATTAGGATAACTACGAAATGATTATGATTTACCAATGAAAGGGTCATCCTCAATTGAATTTTCATTTAAACCTTCAGTGGTTCTGTTTTATAATAGAACAATTGACCACTTTTAGTTTATAGTAGGTGGATCATAAAGTACTTATATTTCCTGTGATTCTATTATTAATGGGTCTTCTTTATACAATTCATTACTAAAATCCACTTGCAAAAATCCCAATTCATCTATTTTATCATACCTACTATTATCAACCCATTTTAATTGAATAATATTCACATGGAATGTTGTATAATCAAACTACCATATTTTTTGTTGATTACAAAGTATGAAATATTCGCATAAATTGGATTTTTGTCTTTGGCACCAGATACATGCATTGCTATAACCCCCATAGTAACTCCACTATTTTTCATGGAACTTCTTTCATAATGTTTATTTGTATAAAACATATAACAATTAATTATATAACCATTGTGAGACAATACATTCACACTTAGTCCTTTGTCTTTCCATCAAATTCATTTTAAAATTGAATATAGATTTTCATCTAACACCTTGAAAATATGGTCTTAAAACCATACTATAAACTAGTTATTATGTGTATTTGATATCCATATTTCTTTCTTTGATAGATTAAAATTCCTAATAATTGATTTGTGGGTTTAAATGTATGGGTAAATCAGTTTTATTATGAAATCTGTGAAGTTTTCCTGCTCCTAGTCAGTAATATTGATTGTGATGGCGTCTATTATAGAAATTCCATTTCCCACAAGCCGGACAATGTGAAAAGATTATGGTAGACCAATTCTTTCCACATGAGACAGCTAGTCATTACAAAATTCAATAGCTTCCTCAATAATATATCCCTTCGCAATAAAACCCTTTGGAAGAATATGATTTTTGACATACCCTTTCCAAATAATCATATTCCGTTCAATGTAATATATCTATCTATAATCTGCAGGACCACATAGTCAAATCACTCTAAGTGAATCATCAAGTGAACCATCATATCAAAGAATACAAGTGGGGGGAAATTTTACAATTCACATAATATGATGGAAATTTACTTATACATAGTTGTCAATTTATTATATTCTATAACATTATTTCATATATCTCTCAAAAATAAATAGATCTTGGTTAATGTATAAAAATATTTCTTTGAAAAAATGCAAAGTAAATCTACAAGAATAATATCTTCCTTCAAAACTTGATTGTAATATGGTCTCATAACCTTTAACTTTAAATAATCAATTGGAACAATATTCTTAATATTCGATGAATACCCCTCTGGAGACTTTATTTCATTCAAGATGTTTCCAAAGATATCTCTCCTTCCTGGAAAGAGTGTAAGTAGCTGGAGGAAGAAAATTTTATTTTCCACACTTCACTGGGGCCAACTCTTCCTGTATTCCTATGATAGTCATGTATAACCTAGTGATAATTTCATCATTTTTCCCATTTACTTTAGTATATATATAATTAAACTATCACATACATTTTCTTCAACATTCATAACATAAATAAAATGTCTGACATATGGACAATTCTAGTATGGTAATTAAAAGTAGTAATTGCATTTTACATCCGGTTTTCATAAGGTTTTTTAAAAAAGGTTCAGCAAAAGAAGTTTCCATATCTTTTACCTTCTCAAACCATTGATCAACTATTAGTGGTGATGATGTTTTATGTTCTTCTAAAATCCCTTTAAATGATGTAATACAAGATCAGTGCTTATATATTTAGGATATAAATCTGTGATGTCCAAGACAGATAGTCTTCGCTGAATGTATCAAGATAATTGACTATTTACCTTTCTCACATTTGGGACACCCTTGAGTTCCTTCAATTATATATGTTCACAAATTTACATAAGTAGTAAATTCATTTATCATCCCATACAATATGGTCTCAATGTGAAATATTCATTTCAATAAGCATCATACAATGTAATACTTTAATCTAATAACAATTTCAAATCTTTGATCAATAGAGACAAATAAAAATCAATATCATCACGCAGATTTTTTGGTATTGATATAAGTATAGATAACATAATGTATTTGTTTATACATAACCACTGTGGAAAGTTATAATTTACCAACATAACTGGTCATATACTATGGGTGCTTCTATGAAAACCAAAAGGATTCACTCCATATGTAGATAACATAAGGTGAATGTTTCTTGGATCGTTTCCAAATTAAAGATACTCATGATCAATTATATTCCACTGAATAGAGTTTTTCAGGTGATGAAGATTCCTATCTTTATTTCTTGTATTTTCATTCCATGTCAATTTCCTTGTCATATCCTCACTTCTATATACGCACTTCAACCTTAGAATGATTGGAAAGTACCATAAAAATTTCATATAACCCAATTCATCTTTCCTGTATCGAGAGGCACCCCACTTTGGGAATTATTTAAGTGATTTTTAGTCCTTATGAAACAATATATAATCATTTAGAAAGGCTTTTATTATTTCATAGATCATACCCATCAAATGAAACATTCATTAATCATCATATGTTTGTGTAGAAAGATCAATATCTATTGGGAGCGTATCATTCAAGAGAGAAATTAGTTCAGTAAAACTAGAATCACTCAATATATTGATAGCTTTGAAATTATATAGCTGCAATACAGATGACAATGTTGTCTAAATGGACTGAAGACCTTATCATTTTATTTATTTTCGATAACCCCCATTTTAAGGGTTAAGGGGGAAACCACACAATACATGAACCAAATTCCTTATAAGAAATCATCCCAAATAATAACTACTCGGAACTACCCCTCCCCAACGTCAAAATATTACGGTCAGCACTCCACCTTCATTAAAGTGTTTGGCAAGTTGTCATGTGCAAAGATGCATAGGCCTGGTACTGATGGAAATTGACATACCCTCTCAGTATTTCAAATTTTATTAGCTCAACTCTAGTGACTGTGTCTTCTCTGATTTCATCCACAATGTTCATCGATACCTGGTATGGGATGAATACAACATAGAGTAGTTTAAGAAACATTGATGCATGTCCTAAACTGATGGGGTATGAGTCTCATACAGTAAAATGAAATAATAACTGTTTGAGAGATGAATTTGATGAGGATGATAGTCATTTCTTCATTTTTTTTTCTGAGACTCATCCCTATGAAGGTAACACCAAATCAAAGAGAATATATAGTTGTAGAGGACTCCCCTATTTAGTCTATGAAGGTGATATTGGATCTAAAGTAGTTTTAGGAGTTACAAAGGGTCCAATAATTAATTCAAATTTTGTGTGAGTGAGGTAATAATGGATATCATATAGTTTGGATAGAGTTAGTGACATTCCCTTTCCATGGGGTTATTATCAATCTATATTATATTGGAGATGATATTTTGTGTATCTATGAGTTCTCTAAAAGCTAATATGATCATATAGAAATAGTTAGCACCATTTTTCATTACCCATGTTTGAATTTATAAATATAGAAAACACTCACCCCGTTGATAGAGCATACTACACTATAAAAAAACAAATGAATATATTCACTCTAATTTCAAATCGTAAAACACCATTTTAAAGTCAATGTGAAATTTAAAGAATCATTTATTTAGATCATCATTGAAATCCAAAAAATCATCCTCGTTCTGAAATATCAAAGACATATAATTTATTAACCTTAAAAAAATAATTTTCCCTTAAAATCACATTTACATTATAAAACTCCAATGAAAGTTATACTATTGAATGAAATAATGGAAATAAAAAAGAAAAGCTATATTATTTGAAAAAAGAATTCCTAATAGGAAACATGGAAGTTGAATATAATAATGGTTCCACAAAAAATGAAATTATTATATTTTTTTAAGTATTTTCAACATTGAAATTTAATTTCCAGTCACAAAGGTTATACTTAGATTTTGAAAGATAAGAAAAATCATCAAATATCATATCTTTCACATTACACCTCTTAGGTCTATCAAAATTTTCTAGTTGTTGAATTGTTTCACTATTATGGTTTCATACCTCTTGATTTCTTTGAAATCCAACTCCAATTATATGATAACTTACTTCTTTATGAGTAAACTCTGGTATGACAATCTAATTATAAATAGGAATCAAATAAGTCCCCCCTTGGATTCATTGTTGAACATGAAATCCAAAATAAATCAAACATAAATTTAAAACTCATTCAACACTCAATTAAAATAAAATATTCACCTTCTATCTCTTATGATCTAAATCATAAAATATTTCATTTAATAGAAAAAATATTAATTAATAAAATGAATTTGTTGAAAAAATAATAATCTTATTAAAAAAATTAAATATATAAAACTATAATTTATTGAAATAAAATTTATGAAAGCATAAAATTTTTAAACTATTGATAAATTGAAAGAAATATATAGGTATAAAAGTATAAATTAGAAATTTATATATATTTATATGAGTATATAAAATTATATACATATAAAGAAGTATAAAATTATATATAATTTTTAAAATAATATATATTTCAAATAAATTTTCATAATTTATAAATGTATATAAATTTATAAAACTATATAAAATTACATATATGCTATATAAATATATATAATCTATAGAATTATATAGTTTTCAAAATTTATAAAAGTATAAAATTATAATATTTTAAAATAAAATTTATGACAGTATAAACGTATAATAATTTATAATGAATAAAACAATAATTTTATATTAATTTATAAATATAGAAATCTATAAGAGTTTAAATAATTAGTAAAATTTTATATTTAAACTACATATGTAAATATTATATAAAATAAATTTTAGAAAAGTATATAAATTTATAAATGAATATAATTTGCAAAGTAAATTCAATTTAATCCCTCAATACTAAAATTACCTTGTTTCTTTAAAAAAAATATTCAATAGTAAATTCAATTTAATTCCTCAATACTAAAATTTAACTACAATATAGAATTTTATATAATTAAACAATATCAAAGAAGTAATATATATTTTGAAAACTTATATGGGCTGAGGGATGATGGGAATCAGAAACTGTTGATTAATTCCTCAGTTGCGCGTTCGCATGATCTCATTACAACCATGAAATCATAGGGAAAACCTTTATGTTTGAGATCTCCCCACTGCATATTAATCATTTAATCCACTACCATAGTTACATTATTTCCTAGAACTAACCCTTCGAACAAACAATCCATGTATACTATCGATTGTGGGGTCATCGCAAGGTCGCTGGAACTCACAAGAAGCACCCACCTTCCCTTGCGATATCATTTTCATGTAAGAAATTGGGAAAAAGGGTGGTGTGATGTGGTGTAAGGGAGGTGTGATGTGGTGGAGGGGTGTGATGTGGTGTAGGGGATGTGTTATGTGGTGGAGGGGTGTTATGTGGTGTAGGTATTTGTCACATACCTTATATTTTGAGAGGAAACATTCTTTGGGAAAGTTGTTAAAGATTGAGAGTAGCAGTATGGTTTGGTCAAAGCGGTGACAAGGGTAGTGTTCTGTAAGAGCTAGAAGGTGTGAAAGAGAATCCTCCAGTTAGTGTTATTTTATAAGATGGTATAATTATTTTATTAGCTATTTCCAAAAATTGATCATAATGATTAGTTTTATCTTCGCTAAAATAGAAAGCGTCAATAAAATTACTCTTCATCAGTGCTTTTTAGCACTGACAAATGAGTATATTTATTAGAGCTAAAAATCACTTATAATTATCTAATCATAATAATATATTTATATTATTATATATATTTATGGAATAATATATATAATAAATATAAATATATGTATTAATAATTATAATTATAAATATATACATATATATTAATATTTGTATATAATTATATATATATTTACCTGAAAGGTCAAGGAGCCTGATAGGAAACCTGCTCCTACAAAGATTTACTGGAAGGTAAAAGATGGAAACAAGGAAAAAGAGTGGATTGGGTCAAACAAAGGATAATATTTCATCCAAAGAAAAAATTACAAAAGAGAACAGTCCTGACCATATCAATGATTAGAGATTTCATTGACAGATTTCCATTCTGACTGTGAATTCTTTTGATTGAAAAGCATATAATACTTTTCCCTAAGTTTATCCTCTTCCAGAGTGAGTTCCTTAGAAGAAGATGAATGACCATTCTGACTCTTTCTATTTCTTCAGTCACTTTTTTTTGGATGAATACCTCATTAACATGTCTAGGTTTAATGCCAATCCCCCTTTGGTTCATCCCTCTCTAAAAGATTGGCATTTTTTCTATGAGGTAATTCTCTATGGGTTACATCATTCAAAAAAATCTCCATCATATTATTTCCTTTTATGGAGAAGGAACGCTCCTATTCCATTTCCTCCTCCACTTCTTTCTAAACATTCCTTTCAAAATTAGTCTGACTAAGGTCCAAAAGATCTGAAACCAGTTCACCAGTAAGCTTAGGTCTTGATTTGGAACTAATAACGACATCTTTGGATGAAACACTGCCACCTTCAATGGAATGACTACATTCAGACCTTTCTTCATAAGAATCAAGAGGTCCCTCATCCACTAAAGGGAGTTCATCCCCCTTCAATTTAGAATCTATAATTTTTCCAATCTCAGCAGCGATGTAGTCATTCACCGCATCCTTCCTCATAAATTCTGTATGAGGCGGTTGAAAAGTACCTATTTGTTTGACTTGGATGTTCTTAACATTTATATAGTCAGAGACCTCATACCCCACAACCTTGGAAGATTTAAAAAAGGATGGGATGACCTCATATTCAAAATGAGCATCAATTTTATAACAATTTTCCACTTGGGTGGAAGAATCAGGAAAAGGGTTTAGCATGTCAAAATTTACAAGAACTCTAGAAAAGTATCCAAATTTCCTTTCCAAAGTGTTTTCATCTATTTTAATTGGTGCACCAATACAGGATACAAGGTCACTAGGAATAATATGATTCCAAAACATCCAATTGAGACCATGAATTCTAATCTAGATTTGTGCAGTTGAATGTTTTTGAGATTGCAGGTTGAAACATAGACCCCAAGAAGAGATGTGAAAAACCCATGGATTAAGTGCATACAAACTAGATCTACAAGAACAATCCCAATCACGTTCTTTATAAAAAATTATATTAAAATATGCTCTACCAATGGGGATAATTCGCTAATCGGAGATGCACCAAATCTAGGAGAGCCTTAATTTAACCTCCTTAGTGTTCATTGGTTTGTCACCATTAGAAAGAATTAGACTACCAATTAGAGAAAACATAAATGCATCCAACCGTTCCTTTAGAGCGTCTGGATTTTTAACAATTGTGAAAGGACCCATTCCTGGATCTGGAAACAACATCATGAGGTATGGAATCAACCACATGGGAACCTGAAGCTATTTCAGAACTCAAGCAATTAAGAGAATCAACAAAAGAAATAAAAATGCACAGAGTTTTGGACTGATGATGTCCAGAAACAATTAGATTAGGACCGCTTAAAACCTGGGCACCGTTTAGTTCTGGACCTCCTGAAACTGACCTCAAGAAATCTAAGCAAGATCATGCTGACTCAGATCTAATGCCCTGCGGCCAGGACTCCCAAATTATATTGCTTCAATAGATTGACTGCCAGAATTGTGATTAGCTTCAATGGACCGGCCCCCAGAATCACAATCACCACGTGATCACAGCGCTTCCCGACCACCAGAATCGTGATCACAACCAGATCACAGTGCTTCCCATCCACCAGAGTCATTATCCACACTCCTAGCACGTAGTGATTCGACAGATCGTAGAGAAGGAACATTGACAGATGACCGATCACCCAATGGTTGCACATGTTTTCCAAAAGCTGGTCGATGAACTCTTGCATCGCCGATAACTTGCAAAAATGTAACACCCCAAGATTTCATAGTGTGTTATTTCTTCAAAATAATTTAATAACTTTCACTACATGCAACACCATGTTCAAGCACACCATGACTTACCAAACAAGCCGTTCAAAAGAGGTTATGAATAGTATTAGATAAATTTTAATGTTTATATAATCCTTATAATTTTAGAATCCATATTATGAGTTTCTTAGATATAATGCAAGAACAAATTCATTTTCAGTATTGCACTTTTATCAACTTTAATAGTGAACCCTTTTTAAATAATATATTTTAAACTTTTTGACTAAATGGGGACATCAAAAATTTAAAATGAAACATCCCAAGCTTCCACGGTACGCTTTCTTTGAATAAAACAGTAGCGTGTGTTGTACGCAACCTTGAGTTTTAACACATACCACAATCAATCAAACTAGCCGTTATGAATAGTAATACCTAATTTTTGAAATTATATATATTTTATATTTAAAAATGGACTTCATTTTTGGATTCGGAATATCGAAATTATCCTAGGGTGAAATTTTGGTACTTTTCGGATAACTTTTATATTTTGATGAATAGTGAAAATTACTAAATTTTAATTAAAAACAACTTTTTTAATCAAAATAATTAATAGTGATAAATTATGAATTTGAGTGGTTTTAAAGTATATTTAGAATATATTTTTACCATTTAATATAATGTTGGTCATTGGACATAATTTTACAATTAAACCGAACATAAACGAGTGTCAATCTTTTGATAGTTATTATCTCTTAAAAACACGCTTTTTGTTTTGACAGCGGGATTTAATTTTAAATTAATTTCTGCCACTTCTGTGTTTTGAATTTAGGAAAATGGATTCCATATTTGGAATCAGGATGTTAAAATTGTGTAAATAGGTAACTTTTATTTTTAGACATTTTGAATAATTACTGCGGTAAATATTTTATTTACCATGGTTAAGGGTAAATCCGGTAAATAAGGGTTAAAAAAATAATATTATAATAATACTAAATTACCCTAAAACGTGTCTTAACCCTATTGGTTGATACATGGTCGACCATGGGAATCTTTGGGTCTATTTTGGGACCCCATAGATCCACTTGTAAGTGATAATGACACTTTATTTTAATTTAGTTAAAATGAATACAAAAATGACACAAGCATATATCTTTTAGAACAACAATTGTTACATAAGGTTATATATGTTGGATTTTAGATTATAAATATTCATTAGAAAGCTAAAAAGATTTTCTACATAATGATATTTTATTTATAATTTTTAGACATTAAATAATTTATTTTATTTATGACACAATGATGATGCAGTAATTACTATAATAGTGAAAAATTAAAATAATTGATATTATAAACACCCAAATAAATATAATATGAAACTTTTAATGAATTAAACTAATTTTCTAGGATAATATGATATATTAGGATTGATTTAATTGACTTTTTTCGAAGTAATAAATCTGTTATGAGTTTCACAAAAATCAACTATTGAATAGTGTCAAAATTGACATAAAAGAGTTCTTAAAACAAATATTATATTATTAATTGATATTAAATTCCTAAAAATCTAAGGTTCGGCCAAGAGACTTATATTATGATAGGTTAATCATTAATGGACCACTTGGGGGTCGCTTGGATGTATATAGTAAGTTTATTAACCATATTATATAAAAATACAAAGAGACATTGTAAAAGTGAAACTAATTAACTTAGAGTTAATACTTAAAGATAAGGTTAATATAAGTACCCAAACCTGTCTAAATTCTATTGGATGAGTTGTTTTCGACCTATCCCCACCTAATCCTTTGAATAGTCAACTTTGGAGCCTTTGGAAACCGAATATGAATTTATTATAAATTAATATTTCTAGCTTTTCCAAAGGTGCCCCTCACCCCTCTTATAAAAGGGCACTCCTCCTTCTCATTTCCTCACACCTCTCAAGCCACTTGGCTCGTCCAAACTCTGCCCAACTAAGCTCCCCACATACCTCTCCTCCTCCTTGAAGCTTCCCCTTAGGCATAAAGTATTTCAAGAAGTCCTTTGGTTCCAACCAAAGTGAGTTACCTAAATTAAAGGTAACAATTTCTCTTAAAGTATTTTCATTTATTTTGCTTCTCCAACCCCCAAAATCTTTTTATTTCCTTTATTTTATAACAACACCAGTATCCTAAATATACTAGGATGTTGTTATAAGAAGGATTCAAACTACACATTCACACAACTCCATCTAATGGATGATGAACATAATGTTTCTGTGGATGGAAAACTAACGCCTCACGAAACGATGATTGTTCAAATACATCTTACCACCTCTCATGGTGGCCATTAGGATGGCACTGTAATTAAATATGATATTAATGATATATATTCTATATATAAGCTTCTGTAATTCCATTTTATTTCATACCATTATTCGTTTCATGTTGTATATACATACGATAATTTCATTTGAGGAAGTGCGGACTACCGCCCCCTTAAAATGATATGACTCGTTCATACCACACATGGAACGTATAAAGGATGGTGTAAATGAACTTAAGTAACATATATAAAATATTATATTATACTGGAATAGTAATATACCTATGTATAATTTGGATTCGATTCTTTTAAAATAAAAATTAAATGGAAGTAGCGTTCGTGCGTACGTACGGACTACCGTCTCCACGAACGCGATGAGATTCATTCTCCATCGTATAATTTGATGATTTAAAAATGATGTTTAAGAACTTGATACCATTCTGGATATAAATAATATACATCCCATTAATAACAAATATGTCTCACATAACAAAGAATATAAAGTAAAATGAACCCGTTAACACCCGAAATGACGATAATTCTAAAATATTATTAACAAATCAATGATAAAAGATCATATATGATGTCATATTAAAGTAAATGATTCTTTTATTATTCAATAACAATTATTTCACCATTATACAGGAGGTAAACCTACCATCGACCAAGGAAAAAGTACAATGTAAGGGATTCTCTTATCTCACTTTCAATTCCGTGAGATTTCCATTGTTCGCTACTAAATTATTGAAAGTGGTGTATTGTGTACTTCCATTTGATATATATTATCATGATTCACTTTATATTCATGTTATTCTGTAAATCATTTGGTGGTTATTAACTTTTGGCCATGCGACTCAGTTGATTAACGTGGTAAGGGGTTTCTTGTCTCACTTTTAATTCCGTGAGAATTCCATTGATCACCACTTAATTATTGCATGTGGTGTATGTGTACTACCCATGAGTGTATTCATTGTGTAATATACTTTATTTTATGGGTATTTACATCATCATGGTATGATCTTTCTTTCATGAGTGTTTGTTTCTTAAGTTACCTAATCAATAAGGGAATTTGAGATTTCAATTTCCACTCATTTGGCTTTACGCATATTTCATTGATTATATTACCCCAAGATTATGTGTGTAATCACTATTCATTTGATTATGTCATAATTTCCACTCCCCTTCCTGTGGATATAAGTTTGATACACATAATCACTCCATTGATAATTCTCAATTCATTGATATGAATTCGATAAGAGTAATTTTAACTCATTCTCCATTTGTTGAGTTAAACATCCAATTCGTTGGTATTGTTTTTACAAGAATATGTGTGAATATCATTTGATTGATTTACACTGAATATCCAATCATATTTAGTGTATTTATATTTGTCACACATAATTATGTCGTTGATTTATCCTTAACCTAAGGATACAACCTTTATGAGAGATTTCATCTCAATTTACATTCCATTGAGACTTCTTTGATGATATACACCAAATCACTTTTATGTGGTGTATATAATGTACTTTGACATAGTATATCATGAATTCCCTTTATTCTCATGATATTACAAAGTTTTGATTACCTCAATTATTTTCATTCAAGTGTCTCTCTTTTTGTTAGAATCTCTAACTAAAATACCATTTTTTAAATGTTTTAAAGACTTATTCATCTAAATATTTCTCATTAATGTCCATGTTTTAAAAAGTGGTTTTAAGGATTTATTTATATGGACATTAAAGTTTACAAATTAAAACTCCTTTTAAAATGTTTCAAAGTGGTATGGGACACTTTGATTCAAAAATCTATTTCAAATGGCTTCTTGACAAATAGTGTGACTTTTAAATGTTTTCAAAAAAAGGGGGATATTTCTCTCAAATAGTTTTGATGATTATTTTCATCTATGTCAACATCCTTCATTATTCATGATTGAGGTTAATGTGATACAATACAATCTTCCATATTGTATCAAATGAGTTATATTTGACTGTGGATGTTCTATTTTTATACCATTCATGGTTTGTGGTTAAAGTATTGACATTTCGTATGCTAGTTTTAATACGAATGTTTATTTTATGCTTAAACCTATTCATATGAGGAATGCATTGGACTTAATAAGTGACGGGTGGAGCCCGCTATAGCTCCTCGATGCATCGGTAGGTCTCATGAGACAAACTAGTGTCTTGGCACAAGGCCTTGGCAAAATCTTATTTGTAGTCTTGGCACGAGGCCTTGGCTATGTGGTTATGATAGTCTGGCATTATGCATTCCATCATTATGAAAGTGGTTATTGATATTGCATGTGATCATTCGACTAGTAGAATATCCATGTGAGTAAGTAAATGGCATTATTTCATTTTACCTTTGCCATTTTATGCTGAAGTTCATGTTTAAAAGGCTTTTGTTTTAGTTATAAATTGCCTTAAGTGTTTATGCTAATTTATGAAAGCTTCTGCTATAATGTTATCCTTACTGAGCATCCGAGCTCACCCCTTTCAATGTTTTTTTTTCCCAGGATTATGAAGAAGTAATTTATGAATGACCTGCAGGGATAGTATGAGGGGATATGAAGACAAGATGTTTTTTTTATGATGTAATGTAAAAATTTATGGATGTATCTAGTTATTCCAAGGCTACTAAACTAATCGGTCTTTCGAGACTTGATCTTTCTCGTGATCATGCCAATGTTATGTAATTAATGCACCATCTCTGGGTAGCTGGGGTCGGGGCGTTACAGTTGGTATCAGAGGAAGTTTAGTACAAACCTTGGTAGCTAGATTTAGATAAACTCTGATTAGAGCACGTAGACCTAAGATGAACTTTGAGGATTAGTATAAAAAAACTTCCGAGAATTTTGGTATTGTAAAGATTTTGTGAGTTTTCCGAGCAATACATCCCTGTCTGGATACGAGCAGGTAGAGGCGGCTCTGGCACAGATGTACCTAGGGATAAAACCCGAAAACGCCGCTTTGAGCTAGACTCGAACGGGAACTGGTGCACGACAACGGGCCTTGCTGCACTCTTGGTTACGACACTCCCGGGGGATATGCTTAGGATAATTTACATTTTCTTTACAAACCGATTTAAGTAATATATACATAAGATGAGAGAAAATGACCTTGGTTAATCCTAATATGTTTCAAATTGAGAATATGGTGACATTTTAATCTCTAAATGATTTTACGACTTCTATTACTCACACAATGCCTTCTGGTTTTAGTCAATGGATGGATTCCAAGGAAGTCATAGTGACTTTGAGAATGATGTACAAGTTGGGAACAGTGGTGGCAATGAGCAACAAAATGGAATGTTGATAGGCGTGAAAGATATTGTCTTTATGCCAAATCAGTTTTCCAAAAATATGATCAACAACATATATATTAACCAACTCCCAGACTCAACAAGGAAGAGAAAGGTGATAAATGATAAGATCTCCAGCAATGGAGACCATGGAGAAAAGAAACCTCAATTTTCATCATGCAGGAATTGTGGAAAGAGACACCCAGGAAAGTGTCTCAATGGGACAACGAAATGTTTTACGTGCGGGAAGGAAGGACATAAAGTGAAGAATTGCCGAAGATAAATGAAGAGTACTATGGAAGAAGATAAAAATGGTCCCAAGAGTCCATTTACAGTCATTTGTCGTAAATGTAGGGGACCTGGCCATTACCCGAGTGAATGTCCTATTTTATAGGATATTTTCTTGGTCAAAGAAGAAGCTATGTGGAAATAAATGGCTGGAGAAAAATTTAAAAAGTATTAGCACTCCTTGTTGATGGGTTTGCTTTGGAATAATTTTCTCTTGTATTTGTAACCCCGCAGTTTGCCATGTGAGAATGATATTTGAGGAAGAATTGTCTCTTCTCTTGTGGATATAGGTATAAATAACCATTTGGTTTTATATGATCATTGGGGTTTGAGAAAATGATAAGTTATTATAATTTGGGATGAAAATGCAAAGTATGATATAACATTTGTGGTTAAATTATGTTATTTTGAGGAATTTATCTCATTTTGGTAATATTATAAAATATAGTTTTTGAAAAAGGACAACACGTAGACCGTGTGACAACCCATCGCGTCGGACAAAGCCGTGGGAATCGAACCCACAACCAAAGTGCGATTGGGATTTATCGCCTACCACTGGACTACGTGAAGTCCCTGGTTAGTGTGACTATTTTTTTTAAATGATTTTATTGATCAATAATAAGATGATTTGGGTTCTTATGTCTTATCAAATTAATACCCTTGGTATAGGAAAATGATTTGGTGATTAAGTGATAAATGTTATTTTGGAAGATGTTCGTTTTGTTAGGAACACTATATGCCCAAGGAAAATAGAATACAATGAGGTTTCTTTTGTAGAGTAATGGTGGATTTTTATCTACATTTTTATTGCTGATTTATAGTGATTTGGGTTATTTATGGAAATGATTAACCTATAACAGAGAATATGTGATGATTACTTTTAAGTATGTGACTTTAAGAGTATTTGATGTAATTTGGAGATAAAATGTAACATGGGAGACTACATAATCAAATTCTTCTATGTTTTGGGTTTCAATATTAGTTTGGATTATATTAAAGGATTTTAAGGACAATTGGTTATTGAATGGTATCTATTTAACTTTGGGGTATTGTTGGTTTAATTTTAGAAATTAAGATTAGTGCATATTTATCTCAATGAATATCCTTTTGGGGGATCATTAGATCATTCAATAACCATTTTGGTTTTGATTAATATATGGTTTATCCTGCATGGATCATGTGATTCTATAGAAGTTTATTCTAGCTCTTCCAGTGTGACCAAGTCTTCTTGAATACTCATCGTTTAAAAAAAAATTGAGTTAGTGGTGGAAATTTATTAAAGAATGAAAATCTACTTAAAATTAAATATATCTCATAATGTTCTTAGCCAATCTCATAAATAAAATCCCCAACATTAATAAAAGAAACATAGAACAAAAATGTTGTCCTAGATGGTACCTTAAATCATCACAAATTTATGGCTTTGGGATTTTTGGCCTTTTCATAGACATGTTCTCTACCACTCTCCATCAGATAATTGATGGTTAGATTTCTCCTCCATATCCATATTTTCCTTCATGGAACCCTAGTATGTGTTATTTTCGGTAATCTTCATACTTTCGACTCTTTATTTTAAATAGAGGCCTCATTAATTCATTTTTCGATGTGGGATTTCAACTAAGATATTTTGAAACGTCAAAAATGTGTTATCCTAATACCCTATGTTTTGTTGAACCGATGGTATTTCAAATCATCATAGATTGATGATTATAAGGACCTCAATTTTACACTTTTTTGTGATTGATGACCTCAATCACCACCTATAAATATTTACGTTTTCCCTCCAATTATATGTCTCTAGTTGCCACCAATGTTCTCCTAATCGAGATCATAATTTGGTGGTGACCCTTTGATTTCTCTTTTTCTCATATTAAGACTAAATTTTAGTAACCCAAATTCCGATGTGGGTTTTCCCACAAATATATTATCTATTTTCAACCTTTTTTTTTTCGAAGAACAATTTCAAATTGCGAGGACGCAATTTATTGAAGGAGGGGAGAATGTAACACCCCAAGATTTCATAGTGTGTTATTTCTTCAAAATAATTTAATAACTTTCACTACATGCAACACCATGTTCAAGCACACCATGACTTACCAAACAAGCCATTCAAAAGAGGTTATGAATAGTATTAGATAAATTTTAATGTTTATATAATCCTTATAATTTTAGAATCCATATTATGAGTTTCTTAGATATAATGCAAGAACAAATTCATTTTCAGTATTGCACTTTTATCAACTTTAATAGTGAACCCTTTTTAAATACTATATTTTAAACTTTTTGACTAAATGGGGACATCAATAATTTAAAATGAAACATCCCAAGCTTCCACGGTACGCTTTCTTTGAATAAAACAGTAGCGTGTGTTGTACGCAACCTTGAGTTTTAACACACACCACAACCAATCAAACTAGCCGTTATGAATAGTAATACCTAATTTTTGAAATTATATATATTTTATATTTAAAAATGGACTTCATTTTTGGATTCGGAATATCGAAATTATCCTAGGGTGAAATTTTGGTACTTTTCGGATAACTTTTATATTTTGATGAATAGTGAAAATTATTAAATTTTAATTAAAAACAACTTTTTTAATCAAAATAATTAATAGTGATAAATTATGAATTTGAGTGGTTTTAAAGTATATTTAGAATATATTTTTACCATTTAATATAATGTTGGTCATTGGACATAATTTTACAATTAAACCGAACATAAACGAGTGTCAATCTTTTGATAGTTATTATCTCTTAAAAACACGCTTTTTGTTTTGACAGCGGGATTTAATTTTAAATTAATTTCTGCCACTTCTGTGTTTTGAATTTAGGAAAATGGATTCCATATTTGGAATCAGGATGTTAAAATTGTGTAAATAGGTAACTTTTATTTTTAGACATTTTGAATAATTACTGCGGTAAATATTTTATTTACCATGGTTAAGGGTAAATCCGGTAAATAAGGGTTAAACAAATAATATTATAATAATACTAAATTACCCTAAAACGTGTCTTAACCCTATTGGTTGATACATGGTCGACCATGGGAATCTTTGGGTCTATTTTGGGACCCCATAGATCCACTTGTAAGTGATAATGACACTTTATTTTAATTTAGTTAAAATGAATACAAAAATGACACAAGCATATATCTTTTAGAACAACAATTGTTACATAGGGTTCTATATGTTGGATTTTAGATTATAAATATTCATTAGAAAGATAAAAAGATTTTCTACATAATGATATTTTATTTATAATTTTTAGACATTAAATAATTTATTTTATTTATGACACAATGATGATTCAGTAATTACTATAATAGTGAAAAATTAAAATAATTGATATTATAAACACCCAAATAAATATAATATGAAACTTTTAATGAATTAAACTAATTTTCTAGGATAATATGATATATTAGGATTGATTTAATTGACTTTGTTCGAAGTAATCAATCTGTTATGAGTTTCACAAAAATCAACTATTGAATAGTGTCAAAATTGACATAAAAGAGTTCTTAAAACAAATATTATATTATTAATTGATATTAAATTCCTAAAAATCTAAGGTTCGGCCAAGAGACTTATATTATGATAGGTTAATCATTAATGGACCACTTGGGGGTCGCTTGGATGTATATAGTAAGTTTATTAACCATATTATATAAAAATACAAAGAGACATTGTAAAAGTGAAACTAATTAACTTAGAGTTAATACTTAAAGATAAGGTTAATATAAGTACCCAAACCTGTCTAAATTCTATTGGATGAGTTGTTTTCGACCTATCCCAACCTCATCCTTTGAATAGTAAACTTTGGAGCCTTTGGAAACCGAATATGAATTTATTATAAATTAATATTTCTAGCTTTTCCAAAGGTGCCCCTCACCCCTCTTATAAAAGGGCACTCCTACTTCTCATTTCCTCACACCTCTCAAGCCACTTGGCTCGTCCAAACTCTGCCCAACTAAGCTCCCCACATCCCTCTCCTCCTCCTTGAATCTTCCCCTTAGGCATAAAGTATTTCAAGAAGTCCTTTGGTTCCAACCAAAGTGAGTTACCTAAATTAAAGGTAACAATTTCTCTTAAAGTATTTTCATTTATTTTGCTTCTCCAACCCCCAAAATCTTTTTATTTCCTTTATTTTATAACAAAACCAGTATCCTCAATATACTAGGATGTTGTTATAAGAAGGATTCAAACTACACATTCACACAACTCCATCTAATGGATGATGAACATAATGTTTCTGTGGATGGAAAACTAACGCCTCACGAAACGATGATTGTTCAAATACATCTTACCGCCTCTCATGGTGGCCATTAGGATGGCACTGTAATTAAATATGATATTAATGATATATATTATATATATAAGCTTCTGTAATTCCATTTTATTTCATACCATTATTCGTTTCATGTTGTATATACATACGATAATTTCATTTGAGGAAGTGCGGACTACCGCCCCCTTAAAATGATATGACTCGTTCATACCACACATGGAACGTATAAAGGATGGTGTAAATGAACTTAAGTAACATATATAAAATATTATATTATACTGGAATAGTAATATACCTATGTATAATTTGGATTCGATTCTTTTAAAATAAAAATTAAATGGAAGTAGCGTTCGTGCGTACGTACGGACTACCGTCTCCACGAACGCGATGAGATTCATTCTCCATCGTATAATTTGATGATTTAAAAATGATGTTTAAGAACTTGATACCATTCTGGATATGAATAATATACATCCCATTAATAACAAATATGTCTCACATAACAAAGAATATAAAGTAAAATGAACCCGTTAACACCCGAAATGACGATAATTCTAAAATATTATTAACAAATCAATGATAAAAGATCATATATGATGTCATATTAAAGTAAATGATTCTTTTATTATTCAATAACAATTATTTCACCATTATACAGGAGGTAAACCTACCATCGACCAAGGAAAAAGTACAATGTAAGGGATTCTCTTATCTCACTTTCAATTCCGTGAGATTTCCATTGTTCGCTACTAAATTATTGAAAGTGGTGTATTGTGTACTTCCATTTGATATATATTATCATGATTCACTTTATATTCATGTTATTCTGTAAATAATTTGGTGGTTATTAACTTTTGGCCATGCGACTCAGTTGATTAACGTGGTAAGGGGTTTCTTGTCTCACTTTTAATTCCGTGAGAATTCCATTGATCACCACTTAATTATTGCATGTGGTGTATGTGTACTACCCATGAGTGTATTCATTGTGTAATATACTTTATTTTATGGGTATTTACATCATCATGGTATGATCTTTCTGTCATGAGTGTTTGTTTCTTAAGTTACCTAATCAATAAGGGAATTTGAGATTTCAATTTCCACTCATTTGGCTTTACGCATATTTCATTGATTATATTACCCCAAGATTATGTGTGTAATCACTATTCATTTGATTATGTCATAATTTCCACTCCCCTTCCTGTGGATATAAGTTTGATACACATAATCACTCCATTGATAATTCTCAATTCATTGATATGAATTCGATAAGAGTAATTTTAACTCATTCTCCATTTGTTGAGTTAAACATCCAATTCGTTGGTATTGTTTTTACAAGAATATGTGTGAATATCATTTGATTGATTTACACTGAATATCCAATCATATTTAGTGTATTTATATTTGTCACACATAATTATGTCGTTGATTTATCCTTAACCTAAGGATACAACCTTTATGAGAGATTTCATCTCAATTTACATTCCATTGAGACTTCTTTGATGATATACACCAAATCACTTTTATGTGGTGTATATAATGTACTTTGACATAGTATATCATGAATTCCCTTTATTCTCATGATATTACAAAGTTTTGATTACCTCAATTATTTTCATTCAAGTGTCTCTCTTTTTGTTAGAATCTCTAACTAAAATACCATTTTTTAAATGTTTTAAAGACTTATTCATCTAAATATTTCTCATTAATGTCCATGTTTTAAAAAGTGGTTTTAAGGATTTTTTTATATGGACATTAAAGTTTACAAATTAAAACTCCTTTTAAAATGTTTCAAAGTGGTATGGGACACTTTGATTCAAAAATCTATTTCAAATGGCTTCTTGACAAATAGTGTGACTTTTAAATGTTTTCAAAAAAAGGGGGATATTTCTCTCAAATAGTTTTGATGATTATTTTCATCTATGTCAACATCCTTCATTATTCATGATTGAGGTTAATGTGATACAATACAATCATCCATATTGTATCAAATGAGTTATATTTGACTGTGGATGTTCTATTTTTATACCATTCATGGTTTGTGGTTAAAGTATTGACATTTCGTATGCTAGTTTTAATACGAATGTTTATTTTATGCTTAAACCTATTCATATGAGGAATGCATTGGACTTAATAAGTGACGGGTGGAGCCCGCTATAGCTCCTCGATGCATCGGTAGGTCTCATGAGACAAACTAGTGTCTTGGCACAAGGCCTTGGCAAAATCTTATTTGTAGTCTTGGCACGAGGCCTTGGCTATGTGGTTATGATAGTCTGGCATTATGCATTCCATCATTATGAAAGTGGTTATTGATATTGCATGTGATCATTCGACTAGTAGAATATCCATGTGAGTAAGTAAATGGCATTATTTCATTTTACCTTTGCCATTTTATGCTGAAGTTCAAGTTTAAAAGGCTTTTGTTTTAGTTATAAATTGCCTTAAGTGTTTATGCTCATTTATGAAAGCTTCTGCTATAATGTTATCCTTACTGAGCATCCGAGCTCACCCCTTTCAATGTTTTTTTCCCCAGGATTATGAAGAAGTAATTTATGAATGACCTGCAGGGATAGTATGAGGGGATATGAAGACAAGATGTTTTTTTTTATGATGTAATGTAAAAATTTATGGATGTATCTAGTTATTCCAAGGCTACTAAACTAATCGGTCTTTCGAGACTTGATCTTTCTCGTGATCATGCCAATGTTATGTAATTAATGCACCGACTCTGGGTAGCTGGGGTCGGGGCGTTACAAAAAATAATTGTGAAACCCACACCAGATCACCGCGAGGAGCTCCTCTCCCCTCCTCATGCATCATGGATTTATCTAATGTCTATAAATATATTTATATAATTATATATTTATAAAATTATAAATATAATAAATATATTTATTATAATTTTATAATTATCTATATATATATTTATAATTATAATTATAAATATTTTTTTATAAATAATTTTATATAATTATTAATATATTTATATAATTATGTATATATTTATTTATAACTATTTCTATATAATTATAAATGTATTTATATAATTAGATGTATTTATATAATTATAATTAAGGGTTCACACTGCTTGGGTATATTTATATAATTATATATATTTATATAAATATATAAATATATTCAATTATAAATATAATAACTATATTTATTATTTAAATATTTTTTTCATAATTTAATAAATATTTATATATATATTTACAAATATAATATTAAGTAAATACATTTTAAAAGTATTTATATATATTTATAAATATAGTAAATATATTCATTATTTAAATATATTTATTGTAATTTTATAATTTTTATAATAAGTATATTTTTACTTATAATTATGATTTTAATTAAATATATTTTAATAGTATTTATATATAATTATATATATATTAACATATATTTATAAATATAATAAATATACTTATTATAATTTTATAATTATTTAAATATAAATTTATTTATTTATAATTTAATAAATACATTTAAAACAATTACATATATTTATAATTATATAATTAAATATTTAAATTAAAAAATTCTTAAAAAATCATTTAAATAGGAAAATTATATAAATTTCAAACATATTTCAAATGTTAAAATTTAATAATTATAAACGAATAAATATTATTCATATAAATTATAGAAAATATTGAAAGTACTACATGTAAATAGTAAATGAATGCATGTATAAATAAATATTAAAGATGATTAAATATATTTTTAACATTATGAATGAATTTATAATAAAAAATATATAAATTAAATTAAAAAAATTTCAAAAATATTAAATAGTGAATTTGTATCATTTATGTTAATTTCAAACATCTATCTGTAGCCAATGTGGTGTTAGTTGAGTGGTACCCACTAGTTGTACCCCTCGCTCTCTGTGGGAACTGGTGTAGGCTCAAGTCCTATCAACCTCGGACATTGTATGTATTATGCACCAAGAAATTCAAATCAATTTTCCTAGCTAGGGAACATGCAGCGTGCTCTATGCTTGGTCGGGGTTCCCCACTAGGAGTCAAGAGTTACCCATACACACGTTTTCCAATGAGCCTATAACTGAGTGGTAGAGTCTCCTGCTTGGCATCGAAAAGAACTAGGATAAAATCTGAGTGACGGTGAATTTTTGGGTTACTATAGCAATATAGTAGCAGGTACTGTAGTAGTTACTCTAGTTTCTTGAACCATTAATCTGATTTGGACGTTCAGGCCTTTGGTTTGGGCCTACATGTCTCAGGGCCTTTGAGAAACCAAGGCCTTCAGGGCACCAAACCTTTGGGTCGCAAAGGACCAAAAAGTTCCCAGGCAGACCACACAAGAGTATGTCTAAAACTGGATTTAGAGAAAGTAACATCCACCATAACAAATCTAACCAAATTAGAAGAACGATAGGGCATGACAATTGCCATCAGTACCAAGCACCGTGTAGCTGTGCATGAGGAAATTCTAGTTAATTAGCCACGTAAGGTGGGGATGAAGATTCCTTTAATGATGAAAATTCTGGGGAGGGGTGGTTCCAAAGTATAGTCACGTATTAGGCCTTCAAAGGCCATGTAATGGGCCTTGTTCCACAAGGCCTTCGGGTTATGTACATGCCTTGTGCCACTGGACCTACAGGTCATGTAAGGGTTCCCCCTCAACCCTTAAAAGGGGGAATATCTAAATATAAATATAAATCTAAGGTCGTCGGGCTTTCGGAGGACAAACATTCATATGTAGACATGCGCATCTACACACACATATATACACACATATATACATACATACATACATTTATACATGTATATATATATATATATATAAAATTATCTTATATCAATATCAATATATATCAAAATAAATTTATTCACTTATATATTATATAAATGTTTAATTAAAACATTAATAATTTATATTTATTTTATTTATATACACATTTTGCAATCAATGACTATAAATAAAATATTAAACATTCCAACTAATATAAATTTGAGAATTTTTTACATATAAAATTATTTAAAAAATATATAAATGTAGGTTTATTTATTTATATATATAATTATAAATTTAATTAAATATATTTATAAATATTTGTATATAATTATATATATATCTATATAATTATATATATTTATTAATATATAAGTATATGTAATTATAAATATAATAAATATGCATATTTGAAAATATTTATTATAATTTTATAATTATTTAAATATAAATTTGTTTATTTATAATCTTATAAATAATTTTTTATAAACAATATATATATATGTATTAATTATTAAAAAATATATATTCATATATCGTATTTATGTTAATAATAAACATGTGTTTTTTATAAATAAACATTATTTTTGAATATAAATATAATAATTTTATATATTGCAATAATATTTTTATTAAAAAAATTTATCAATGCTCTTAGCTAGAACTGATAAAGTTGTCCCTTTTATTTGTGCTTTTTATTTAGCACTAATAAAAGTAGGTATTTCTTATTCAACAATCTATGGGAGTGATTGTTATAAAAACATAAAAAACTCAAGAGATTTTCTCATCCTTAAAAAAACTGGGAAAATGTAATAATTTTATACGGTTATGTATTTTATATGTAATAATTTTTAAATTTTTATAATAATACAAATTATATATATATGTTGATATTCACATTAAAATCCATTATTTATTGTTAAAATTTAAACTATATATTTATTTGGATGATATTAATATATATGTATTTATTCACATATTCATATTCGTATTCATATAAATATATTTATATATTCATATGAAGGTATAAATAAGAGAGAAAGATATAGTGACAAACCCATATCTATATTAATATAAATTTGTAATTAACACACACTTTATATCTACAAAAAATATATTTATATTTTAAATATATTTATTTACATACATACAAACATTCATATATAATTATATACATGCTCATATTTTTAATTTTATTAATATGCACATTAATTTAAATATTTTAAATGCAATCGTTACAAATGTTTATAACAGTAAAAATCACACACACAAACACACACACATCTATAGACACAGACATACCCGCATTGACATTCATATTATAGTGTATTTATAATAAAAATTTAAATTATTATTTTTTAATAACATTAATATATATATATAATTGAAATATTAAGTGAAAATTAAAATTCAATGCAAAACTCAAATTGAAATTTAAAATTTACATTTTAATTTGAATTTTATATTAAAATTTGAAATAAAATTAGAATTAATTTGTTGTTATTAATTGAAATTGAAATAAAAATTTAAATTATAAATGAAATTGAAAGTAACAAAAATAAAATAAAATAAAAAAAAAAACTCAAAATAAAGAAGAAATTTAAATTTAAAAAAACAAATTTGTGTATATATATACATATATGTATATATATGAGTTTTTAAATAAATACATATATACGTTAATTATTTATATATATATGGTGATATAATTATATATTAATATTTAAATGAATATATATATGATACACATAGAAATTAATTTTAACATTAATTAAAATTTAATTTTTTCAAAAGGATTTTTTATTTTAACTTTAATTTCAATGAAAATTAATTGTATTTTTAATTTAAATTCTTCAATTTTTTTCTATTTTAATTATAATTATATTATAAACATGAAATTAAAACCACTTTTTAGTTGTAATTAAATTGAATTGTTTAAATCAAAATCATTATTTAAATTCATCCATACATGGTATATATATAATTCAAATTTCATTGGAAATTATCACATGCTCATTTGTGAGTTGAAATTATGTGTGTATGTTTGTGTGTGGAAAATATAGTTTTGGAGTTTGTAAATTTCAAAGAGAATTTTGTTTATTTTATACCCCATGGATGCAATGGAAATTCTGATATGGTAAAGGAATTCAGATAAAACTTATTATTGTTTGAATAATCTCAAAATCATGAGTTTACTTTTGAGGGGAGGTTTGATGATGATTAGATGAGTTCTGATTTTCAACGCAATTATTAGATTAATTATTCCATTAATTAAATGTTATATATTTCATTTCCTAGTATTTGGAGAAAAAAAATATCTTGAAAATTATATATTGAATTGAGAAACAATTAACATTGAATTTCTAGGAATGAAATGCTTCATTTATCACTAACATAAAATGATGGCGGGCTCTAAACCTGTCATGGGATTTTTTGTATGTATCATATATGACCATTAATAAAACATTTTTGGATGTGGATGAGGATCCTTAATAGAAGTATTCTCTTGAGAAAATTTAAGCCAAGATCTCCCTAAACGTTATTGGATTTTTGGGACAACTATTTTAAAAGTTCTGAATGCAGTGGACGTGCGTGATAGGGAAATCCCAACTTGGTATTCTGTTGTAATCGATGATTAATCCGATAATTATAATCCAAAAAATTACATGCTCAGTATAAATGAATCAATGAATAAATTTTTATAGAATTCCAGAACTAAGATGCAAGATCATCACATATTATTTATAATTAATTGAAACATTTAAAGAATTACATTGTGATTAATTCATTCTTTTTTTATGGATCTGACAATGTATCTATATCGTTCCTTCATTTCATTTTAGGTATAAAGATTATATTATCTCTAGTGGTGATCCACACATGTTCCATAAACCTCCAAACATAACCATTGTAATCTCCAGGTTCTATGATGGTAGATCCTGATGCAAACATCATTCGACATTGATCGCCCCAAAATATCTAAAACAAGGATTCACTTTGATCTCTTGAGACTCGAGAGTGGTGGTGAAGGAGGACCACACTTCATTACTGAATGTTTCCTTGGAGGGGGATCTCTCTAGGGATTCGAATGAATTATCTATGGATTTCATTGTGAACAATGAAATAAAATTGGAAACACTTAATGAAAACAATATAATTATGTTTATATAATGCTAGTGTTAGAAAATAATAATTTTTCATGCACCCATATTATTTTTATTAATTCTTACAGATTCCCATTTTAATAATTATAATTATTATTATTCTTATTAACATTCTATAAACATGGGAACTTAATTAAATATTATTTATTATAATAAAATCAATATATTTTATGTTTCACTAGACCATTAATCTCGTTTCTCTATTCATCCAAAATATTTATCAGACCTTGAAAAATGACTATTTATTTAATAAATAAATATCACTACATTATTCTCCAATAAATAAATAAATATTATATTTAAAAAATAAAAAAAACTTTTTTTTAAATATTCTACTCACAAAATATTCTCTCGAACAAATAGTAATATAAAATATGCATTCAAGAAAACATGAACAATTATTAAACCACATTTGAGAATAATATTTATTAAACTTTTCAAATAATAAATTATAATGTTATGTAACTGAGGTTTTGGAGACACTTAGTGTGTGACCCTCTAGGAATTTTTCTCAATGGCATTATGTGAATCAACTAAAAGTCCAAGGTTATCATTTAGCAACACACCAAGGAACACATAGAGAAGGATGTTAATTTTGAAACAATATAAAACCATATAAAAATGCTTACTTTGTAATATAATCCATTCATCTTGATATCTCCAATCAATAAGGTTTCATTCCGGTGTCACCAAACTATTTGTTTGATGTCTCATTCTTTTAGTTTCTAGAAATTGAACTTGCTTATAGAACACCATGGTCATGGATTTATTTTGGCTATATCATTTCCATAAAAGGGCATGATATATCAAATTTTGTTAATGAATAGAAGATTCAAATCGATTATCACATTATTCATTAATGGAATATTTCTCATGATTTACTAAACAAATCCTTCTTCTCCATGAACATATTTCATCACAATTTTCATCAATACAACAAAGTACATGTCTCATAAAATCCATTAATAATAATATTAATGTCAAGGAACAATGAAAACATTGTTGATAGGAACATTCAATAAAGCGTATAAATGTAGATTTCCTACTGGCATGTCATGTTCTCTTAATTTCCTACACTAGAAATTACCAAGGGCGTACACTATAAGAAGGTGCCTCAAAGTATTATGAGTCTCCACCCCTGATATCCTATATCATTTGTGTCCCTCAAATGATATAATCAAACTATAGAACATATATATATGAATAATTACATCAAAGGGGGGAATTTATAAGACCTTTTAGTGAGACAACTACTCCTAGTATATTATCACATATGATGTCACACTGAAGAAAAATAATGATGTGATAAAGATTTTATTAATAATCAAAAAATGAATATATTCTATCATAAAGTACACAAATGTTGGTTCTAGGGAACTGAATCCAAAAACCACCCACTTGCACTAGGCTTAACTACTAAAAAACTTCAATCTATTACCTATCACATGATACTCATTCTTCTTCTGAGATAGGCCTATAGTTAAGGGGTCCGACACATTTTATTCTATAGAAACTTTACTTACTACAACTTCACCCCTCTAATATAAATCCCCTAGAGTTTCTACTCTGTAAAATATTTTGTCTATTTTTGTGAAATTATCTATTTTACAAGGGGAACCACTATTGTATTATTAAAATACAATGTGATAGGGTCTTTATTTTTAGTTACCACATTAAGCACCTGGAAAAATTTCATATCTAAATGGATTATTTGGATGCATCATAAGATGTTATATTTATAGAATCAACTATAGAATGAGTAAAAACTACCTACATTGAACTCTTGTATCTCATAGTTTATCCATTGATATTGAAAAACTATCCTAACTATGAATTTATATCATTCTGATTTGTTTGAAAACTAGAATCAGTATAAAACCGGATGACTAGCTCCTCATCTCATCCATACACTAGGAACATACCCTTAGTTCTTCTCATATTCTTATATATGGCCTCAATAGTAGACAAATTTTGTTCTCTTGTATTTTCTTGATATCTTACTACCATTATCAATGCATAGAAAACATTAAGATTAGTATATTACATGGAATTCATGATTCATCATATTACTGATGTGCATGGGATCTTACTCATTGTCTCTTTATCTTGTTGTGTATAAGGACACAGTTTCTTATAAATATGTTTACCATGTGACACTGGAATCAGTCACATCTTATATTGTTTTGTATTAAATCTATTTAGTATCTAGTCAATATATGTAACTTAACTTATTCCAAGAAACTACTTGGATCTATCATTAATGATCTTGATCCCTAGAATTTAGTCTATCTCACCTAAGTATTTCATGGAGAAACAATTTTTAGGTAGTCTTTTGTTGGATTTTGTGTCCCTATACAAACTAATTGTACTTATATTACATGTATATTCTATGTATTAAATATTAGTTGAACATATTATTACATATTTTTTTAATGTTTTTCTAGAAAATAATTTAATAATGCCCTAGAGTATTTTTCACATTGATTCAGTAATAATAGTTCCCCACTATGATGAAAACCTTGAAGTGAAATGAAAATATTCTAAATATTGTTCTATGGTTGGATAACATATATAATGGGAAACACAGTATATAGACCGTCAGGTGTGAGTAATTGTAAGTGGATAAGGATTCATCTCATTAAATTCTCACTTGGTAATCTCTATGATGGGATATTATGAAAATAGACCCACCAGTACAAATTATGCATGTTTTTGTGCATTAGATATTTCTATATGCGAGTTTTTCTAATGGTAATTAGACTTTAACATTATCATTGGTGCATGTCGTGACTTGCACACTTAGATTTACTGAAAAAAACAGTCATGCCATTTTTTTGGTGTGAAGTAGGGTACATTGGGTGCATCATGATTGACATGTCATTAATGGATACATAATGTAAGGATCTATCCCTTCCATCTTTATGGGGGTTGATATATCGGCCCTTTGGTTGGAATATTACTGCCACCTAAATTCTATGAAAATGGCTTACCGACATGTTTATTTGAGTTAGTCAGAGAAAGACATATCGAGTATATGGGTTGATGAAACCATCATGTAACCTGTATTAAGGGTTATTGTGATAATGGGATTATATTACACAATGCATTTTATATATGGTTGTCAATGTTTCAACATTAAGTTCACTCTCTTGGGTTCCTTGACCCTTTATTAGACAGTAATCTTGAACTTTAGACAATACCACCTAATTTCAACGGGAAAGAATCATATAGGTCCAAACATTAAGTGTTTCTGTTGATCTCGATTAAATTTTATTTGAATTTAATTAATGGAACAAAAATTGTTATCAACACAAAGGAATAATTTTAGTAATGTAATATTGATCACATAAATTAAATGGATATTTATTCAACGACATGTGAATAAAAAAAATATTTATTTATTTTATTTAATATTTATTAACTAGTATGTGAATGAAGTATTTATTCATGAATAAAATATTTATATAGGTATTTAAAAAAAACTGAGGAGTTTGGATGGGCCAAGACCATTTCTAGTGATAAATAATCATTTACAAGCCGATAAATATTATTTATCATTTTTGCAAGATGTCAAACGCTACAAAATAATAATTATATTATTATTATACAATAAGGTGTTTATTACATGTTTTAATATTTTTTAAAGGGTCAAGATGAAATTAAACAATATTCTAACCTAAACCATATCTATATAAATATCTCATTATGGATTTTGTGTAGGTAATCGAAAAATGGAGATTTTTTGCATAAAATTAATTCCCTTTTGACTGATCCATCTCTCCCCCTCTCAAGAATGAGAACACAATCAATATTTATTCAAGAACGAATAACGAGTGATCAATAATGAACAACACCAGACATTAAATCCATCACACTAGCACCTAAAGATAGATTTTCATTACTTGGAGAATTTTAGGACTTCATGTAGATTACTACTAGCGGGATTCTACCCTTAGATCCCCACAAATGTAATGAAGGTAATCCAAAAGGTAATTTTGGGACGATCAATATCGACTATGAAGGAATAAACCTTGTACAAAATAGTTTATTTCTTGCAATATAAATTAATTAATTATAAACTTAACATGTAATATCATCTATTAGGGTTCCATGAAATTGAAAATAAATGAAATTTTAAACTATCTCATCTCTAACCTCATGCTTCTAAAGTTCCTCGAACCAATATATTTAACAGGTTTTAATACTCATATGTCATTTACAATTAGTAATATTTTATCTACATATAATATTATTATGTCGACCACATTCCCACTAAAAATATGGTAAACACATATCTCACATTCATTATTAATGATACCAAAATCTTTTAAAGCTTCCTCACATTGAATTTTCCTGGACCTAGATTATTGCTTCAATCCATAATTGGATCTCTATAACCTTTATATATTTTTGGAATCACTTGGATTCATAAACCCTTCTGGCTGTGTCATGTAGACATATTCTCGAGGTTCCCATTAAGGAAATATGCTTTGGCATCCATATTCCAAATTTCATAGTCATGGTAAGCTATTATTGAAAGTATAATTATAATGGATTTAAACATGGAAACTAGTTGAAAGGTTTCATAATATTCATTTCCTTAACTTTGTTTAAACCTTTTAACCACTATCATTTATTTATAGGTGCTTACTCTACAATATGTGTCTAGTTTTCTCTTAAATACCAATTTTTACCCAATTGGATTTTCATCTATTGAATGATCGACCAAAACCCAATTTTATTTCAGATATATGGAATCTATTTGAAAATTCATGGCATCTTTACATCTTAGATATTCTAATATCTCCTCCAACTATTTTTAGGGGATAGTTTCATTATTTTAAAATAATAATTAGTCACCATATTCAGTGAATAGAAAATCATATCTCTCTATTTTTCTAAACCCTATAGTTCTTCTATATAGTACTTATGTTCAAAAAAATATTCTTCTATAGGGACCTATGGAATATTTTCCTATACCAACTCTTGTGTATCCTGAGCATCAACTTCATAAAAATAAATCTTTCTCCAACTATACTTATTGAGGATATACTCCTTCTCAAGAAAGGAGGCTTGTCTGGCGACACTCACATTCTTTTATGAGGGGTTGTATAGGTAGTATCCATTTTTCTCCTTATGATACCTTATAAACATACACTATGTGACCGGAGGCATTGTTTTGTTACCTGATAAGGAATTAACAAGCACATCACGACCCCATACACATGTATGTGATAGAATAGGTTTCTTTCCACTCTATAATTCAAATGGAATTCTATTTCCTTCTTTATTTGGTACGCATTTTAGTATGTATGATGCAATTTTTAATGCATCTCCCCAAAAGGATAATATAAGATCTGTATGAATCATCATCTTCCTTACCATGTCTATCAAGGTATAGTTCCTCCTTTCACTAACACAAACATATTATGGTGTGTATGGCGGAATGAGTTGATATAGAATCCCATACTCTCATATAAATATGATAAACACTTAGTTGAGATATGCACCTCCTCAATTCAGTCGAAGCTTCATTATCATTATTCCATGTTGATTATCTACTGAAGTCTTGAATTTTTTAAATTTTTAGAGGACTCAGACTTATACCTCATCAAGTATACATATCCATATCTACTTTAGTCATTATTAAAAGTTATGAGGTAAGAATACCAACCTATATCTTCTACTATAAATGGTCCACACACATCAATGTGTTCCTATCATAAAATATTTGTGGCCCTTTCACCTTGTCCACAAAATGGTGGTTTGGTTATTTTTCCTTGTAAACAAGAATTACAACATTCAATTGGGTTTAGCTCAAAATATTCCAAATAACCATCTTGACAGATCTTTGTCAAATGATTCTCATTTACATGTTCATGATCATGATGTCAGAACTGGGTGTTATAAGGGTCATAAGAAACTGATTCTCTATCAATTGAAAATATTTGTTTTCATAATTTAATACATGAATATCATTATTTGAATGTGACATACCAAAACAAATATTTTCCTTATAAAAGAACCAAATTTTATTTCCAAATTTTAAAATAAAACCATTTGTATCTTGGTAGGATACATAAAGTTTGTTCTTGGAAATAGTTGATACATAATAACAATAACTAAAAACTAGTATCATTCCTGTTGGAAATGAAATCTGTTAATCTCCAATGGCTAGAGAAAACAACCTCACCCCTTTAGAAGCTCAATAATGAATTCACCTCAAGCATCTCTATGCTTCTGGGTATAGTTACTCTCCCTGTGTCCTTGCTTTCCACATTAAAAACATATTTCATACTTTTCCTTTCAGTACCATTGAAATTTCCACTTCTTGGAAGGATGATGTTCGAGATATTTATACTTGTTAGGAGCCTTGGATAAAGGTTTTGGGAATAAGAGAAGCATGTGATGGGTTGTGAAAAACATTGACTTTTTTCCATGATTGATGATCAATATGATATTTTCACGATGATAAACCTCGCGATAAATATAATTAAATCAAAGAATACAAGAAATTGATTAAATTCCTAATCCAAATAACTTGATCATCAAATAATATTTATACTTAATTTAATAAATTAAATAATTCCCTTACATGATATTCTTTGTTCATTTATGGATTTAAAAATAGATCTAATTTGTAATATTATTGCATTAAAGTAATCAAGTGAAAATTCCCTCTAGAGGTGATCCACATGTGTTCCATAAATCTCCAAACATCACCATAGGAATATCTAGGCACTACTATGGGAGATCTTAAATAAATATCACCACACCAATTTCGTATAAATAAATAAATATTATATTCACTAAATAGAAAATAGATATATATTAAGTATTCTTCTCACACTATATTATATCAAATAACAGGTGAAAGAATATATGCGATCAAGAAACCATGAATAATTATGAAAACATATGTAAGAATAATATTTATTCAAATTTTGAAATAGTAAATAATAATATATTATTTATCTAAGATTCTTGATACACTTAGTGTGTGACCGTCGAGGTCTCTTTCCCAGTGGCATTATGTGAAGCAACATAAAGTCCAAGGTTAGCATCTAGAAACATGCCAAGGAACTCATAGAGAAATAATATAATGTCACAATGACATAATACGTCATAAAGATTCTTAATGTGTAATATAATGTCTTTATCATGATATCTCTAATTAATCAAGTGTCTTACTGGTGCCATAAACTTATGTGCATGATGTATCTTTCATTATATCTATAGAAATCAAACTTGCCTATAGAACACCATGGACAAGGATTTATTTAGGCTATATCATTTTCATGAAAGGGCCCAAGATATTTACTTATTTTAAATAATATAAGGGAGAAATCCTTTCTCACATTCCTCATTAATGAAATGTTACTCGTGAACCACCCGACACATCCTACCTCTTCGCGAAAATATGTCATCACAGTTTTCATCAATACATCAAAGTACATGACTTATAAAACTCATTAAAAATAATATTAAAGTCTAAGGGTCAATATATTTTTCCACATATAGGAACATCAAATGACATATGTAAATGTTTATTTCTTACAGGTGGGTCTCATTCTTATAATATCCTACACTGGATATTACCATGGGTGTACAACATGAGAAGGTACCTCAAATTACTATGAGCCTCCACCCCTCATAGATTGTATAATTTTTCCACTCAAATAACATCCACCATCTATAGAACATATACTTAATAATACTATCATGGTACATCTAGGTTCTCATCATAGTGGGGAACTCCTATGACCTTTTAGTGTGATAGAAACCCTTAGGACATTATTACATACTATGTCATGCATATGAACAATCTTGAAGTGCTAAAGAGTTTATTAATATACAAAAACATGACTACATGTTATCATAAAGTACATAGAAGTTGGTTATAAGGCACTAACTCCAATAGACTCTCACTTTCACTAGATAAAATTACAAACAAGATATAGTCTTCTAGATATCACCTGATATTGATGCTTCTACTGAGATAGGCATTTATTCAAGGGGTATTACATATTTTATTCTATGGGAACTCTGGTTACTGAAAATTCTCCCCTTTGAGAAAAATCCCTCAAGAGGAGATACTTTCATAGTATGTGGTTTTTTCGTTGGTGTGACCTTGTCCCTTTTACAAGATCAATTTATGTAGCATTATGACAATACAATATGATAGTGTATTTACTTCTTGGTACCAAATTAAGCTCCTAGATAATGTTTTTTATCAAAATAGATTTTTTTTCTACATAAAAAACTTCTATTTACTTTGACTTTTCTATAGAATCAGAGAAAGCTAGCTACTTTTAACTGTTCTAGCTCACAAGTCCTCTGTGGAGATTGAAAATATATCCTCACTGTGACTTTTGATCATTAAGATCTATTTGAAAACTATCATTAGTATAACCCATGATTAATAGGTCCTCGTCTCATCCATACACAGAGAGAATATTCTTATTTCTTCTTAGATACTTAAGGATAACCTTATGAGAAGACCAACATTGTTCTCCTAGATATTCTTAATATTTTACTATCATAATCAATGCATAAACAAAATAAATTCTAGTACATTACCTGGAATAAGTAGTTGATCATATCAATGATCCTTATGAGATATTACTCATTATCTCTTTCTCATGTTGTGTCTGAGGAAACATTTTCTTAAAAACATGTATACCATGTGAAACTAGAACCAATTCTCTATTGGATTGTTTAGTACTAAATCTATTTATTATATGGTCAATGTATGACCTTTTAATTACTCAATATAGCCTCTTAGATCTATCAAGAATGATCTTTATCCCCATAATATAGGTAGCTTTAACTAATTCTTTCATAGAGAAACACTTGTTTAAGAAGTCCTTATCTAACAGTAAGACTGGTATGTCATTTCTAATAGGTATCATGTCATCAATATATATAACTAGGATAATGACTAAATTCCCACTAAACCTCTGGTAAACAAATGTATCACGTTCATTAGTAATAAGACCAAATAATTTGATCACTTCATTAAAATTAATGTTCCATGATATAGATACTTGATTCAATCCATAAAGGATCTCTGTAACTTAAAAAACTTTTTGTCAATGACAATTGTCACAAACCCTTCTGGTTCTGTCATTTGTACATCTTCCTGATGACTCCCATTGAGGAAATATGTTTCGATATCTAATTGTAAAATTTCATAGACATGGTAAGTTGTTATAGCTAGTTGAATTCTGATGTATTGAAACATGGAAACCGGTGAAAAGGTTTCATCATATTCAATTCCTTGATGACTTTTAAACCATGTATCCTATAGCCATTCTTTATAGATATTTATGTTACCTTCCACATCTAATTTTTTTTGAATACCCATTTTCACCATACATACTTTACATAAATTGGTACATCTAAAAGAACCCAAACATGGTTATGATACATGGAATCTATTTCATATTTCATGTATTATTTTCATCTTGAATCTTATAATCTCTCTATTACCTCTTTGTTGGAGAGAGGTTCATGATTGTCCACCAATAATGAGTCACCAAAATAAATGACTAGAAAACCATATATTTATGGTTCTATTACCTCTCTAGTGCTCCTACAAAGTACGTGTGTTTCAGGAACTACTTATTCCATGAGGAGATATGGAATCTATTCATATACCAACTCTTGCGTATCTTGAGAATTAACTTCATCAAATTCAATATTTTTCTCGTTATCTTTTTTGAGGATGTTCTCCCTCTCATGAAATACTGTTGTTCTGGTGGAAATCACTATCTTTTTTGTGGGGTTTTATAGATAGTATCCCTTTATTTCCTTGGGATACTGTATAAATATACACCTCATACCCTATAATTCTATTTTGTTTCTTGAAAATTCATTAAAAAATTTCTCACAATCCCATACACATGTATACGATAAAAAGGGTCTCTTTCTACTTGATAACTCAAATTTAATTCCATTTTCCTCTTTAGTTGGGATTTTGTTAAATGTATATTCTACAGTTTTCAATGCGCATCCTCAAAAGGATAATGGAATATTTTCACGACTCATCCTCTAAATTACCATGTCTAATAAGGTACGATTCCTCCTTCCACTAACATAATTCAATTTCGGTGTGTATAGTGGTGTGAGTTGAGATAGAATCCCAAAAGACCATAGAAAGTGGTTAAAATCTTGGTTAATATATTCACCACCTCAATCCAATCGAATCTTATTTATCTTCTTTCAAAGTTGATTATATACTCCATTATTTAATACTTTATATTTCCAAAATGACTTTGACTTATTCCTCATCAAGTAGACATATCCATATCTACTCGAGTCATTAGTAAAACTTATGAATTAAGAATACCTACAACCAACATCTATTGGAAATGGTCCACATACATTAGTGTGTACTAGTCCTAAAATCTCATTGACCCTTTCACCCTATCCACCGAATGGAATTTTAATTATTTGACCTTGTAGAAAATCATGACATCTTTCAGGTGGTTTTAGCTTAGAAGAGTATAAAAAACCACCAGGAAAGAGATTTTTTAAATGCTTCTCATTTACATGTCCAAGATGTTGATTTCATAGCTAGGTGTTATATGATTCATGTGAACATGATTCATTATATATTGTTGAAACTTATTTTTCATAATTTAATATATAAATATTTTTATTTAAATCTTCCACACCATAACATATGTTGTATTTAAAAAAGAAACAACTTTTACTTCCAAAATTGAAAATAAAACCATCTATATCTTGTAATGAAAAAATATGTTCTTGGTAATAGTTTTCACATAATAAAAATCCCATAAAACCAATATCATTCCCATTGTCAGTGAAATGTGTTAGTGAGCAATGGCTAAGGCAGCTAACCTCATACCATTGGCAGATCACAAATCCACCTTTCCTCTAGAAATATTTTAGAATCTACTTGGTTCTTACATTTGGATACATAGGTTACTTCCATAATATATATCTAATACCCAATGTGTAGATATTTAATGATTAAACTTGATAACCAATGCTCCTTTAACATACCCGTTGTTATGGGTGCAGTTCTTCTTACAGTGTCCTTTCTTTCCACATGAATATTATACTATGTTTTTTCCTTTCCCTACCTATTGATCTTCTTCTTCTGGGAAGGATGGTTCTTGGGATATTTCGACTTGTTATGATTCTTGGGACCCTTATCCTTGTTCTTCCTTTTATTATTCACCATAAGGATAATGGGTTTTTTCACGCCCCATGTACTTATCCACATGTAGAATCAATGTAAGAAGGTTAAAATGAATATTCTCATTATTTATCATGTTATAATTAATACTAAAAATGGATAAGGTATTTAGTAGTGAGGAAAGTATGAGATTTGTTCGCAACTCATCCAAGAATTTAATTCCTAAGATGTCTAAGCATTCAATATTTCTAATAATTTTAACTACATGAGGACCAGCTGACACTTACTCTCCAAGATTAGTTGTAAAAAAATAATTAGAGATCTTTCATCTCATTTATCCGACCTTATCTTGATAGAGATACCAAATGTGGGATATCATGCAATACACATTCATGTGCTCATATTTCTTCAAAAACTCATTGGTTATGGATGATAACATAAAACAAAGAACATTTGTAGCATCGTTAATATGTTTCTCATAGAGAGATAACTCTTCCTTACTAGCCTCTTTACCAGGAACATCTAGAATAGGTTCTTCTATCACATACACTTTACTTCCATGGTGTTGGATAATGCATAACCACCTTTTCCATTCTTTAAATTTTGTGTCATTGATAAGGTTATCTTCATCAAGTATAGATTAGAATGATATGTTTGAAGTCATTTTTATTACTATTTCAATAAATAAGATGAGAAGAATTTTAGTACATCATATGAAAAAATTTGATAGATAAGTAAATATAATATTTATTAATCTCTCAATATTTTATCAAAAACCAATATCCCTCATCATTGGATTTGGAATATCTTGTTTCTTGGAAATTATGGTGGTGTGGATCCATATTCACATTATTATAACCCCAACATTTTTTTAATAAATTTGAAGGTTTCTAGGTAGGCATTACAAATTAAAACTACATTAACTCACAGTTTCTTGATCTGTTGAGTGGACTCCCCAATCCTGAAATTATTCAATTGGATTTCCTCAACCCTTACCTCTCTATTACACCATTTAAAATTTTAAAATAAACCCTTGATGCGAACAAAGATATGTCAACCTAAAACATGTTAGAATTCCCAGATACTTGAAATCACCCCATCTTTGGCTCATCAAGAACTTTAAACAATGGTTCAATTTTAACTAAACTATTGGAAGTCTATATCAACTTAATATATATAATTGAGATATTTTTATCTTTATGCATAAATTTGAAATTATTATATCTATTACATTATTTTTAATATTAACTGGATTTACATAAGTGATTAACCATGTCTTTTATAATATTTAGGTAATAGACAATTTATTATAGTTCTATCTTTCATGTTTATTAATTCATTAATTCATGTGATCATGAAAAAACATCCATAATGAAATAAACATGAAACATGACAGAAATAAAATAATAAAGTGGTATGATCATGATCTTTATAAAATGGTTAGTTTATCTAGAGGATGATAAACTAACCATTTTCCAAGGGAAAAACACCTTGAACCAATTAATGTTCATGTTTCAACTTTACACCTATCCACTGATGAATCTCTCTTGGATTGGCTTTATGTCAGCTCCAAACTTGAACCACCTCCACTAGCTTGGGAGCTTCATCCATTACATATGCTTTTACTCACACATAGGTGAGGTGAAAGGTTTTACATAAAGAAACCCTTGGGCACACATTCCCTTACATAATAAGAGGAGAGGTGTTTTGTAGACCAAAAATTTAATTTAAAAATAAATTAAATGAAACCAATCATGTTCAGAGGTCTAGTCTAAGATCATGATAATCCATTTTCATAAAACAAATTACTCATTTTATAAAAGAAGCATTAAATTATTAATAATTCTTATTTAAGATAAATAACACTGGAATTAATTCATTATATTCTTTAATTAATCAATTGTTTATCTTAATTTTCATCTGAATACCATTGTGATTCTCATCCATCATAATTTTAAATGAATTAAAAAAAATTATTTCAAATTAAATGTGTACAAAAATGTATCTCAGAGGAAACATGTCATGACTCGACCTACTGTGGTCTGAACCATGATTACCCAAATCCCACCTATAATAAGCTAGGGGCTAGCGACTAGCACTGAATAGGCATATCCAAAAATGGGAGGCATTATCCTAAAGTTCATGTACACATGAACAAATCTCCATTCCCACAAAACGTGAAAATGAAAAACAATATAAAAATGCATGTATACATGTAGGATTCCATAAATGAGTAAGAAAGTAAATTTTTTAAAGTGGAAAAAGGAACCAAATACAAGCCCAAACAAAAACTATAAAGATTTCAATCTTCTCCATGTTCAAGGAATAAAGTCAAAATGAAATCCCCCTGTAAAAAAACTTGTTCTGACAAGCTACAGCTAAGCTCCACCAACTCCTAGTCCTCCTAGGACACCGTTCGATGGGATTTCATCTGCATAAGACACAAAACATGTTGTAAAATCCCTTTCAAGGGTGAGTATTACAATTCTTAGTAGGATACCTTGATTACAATGAACATTAAGCACTAATTATATTCATATCAATACATTATATAATAATAAATGTATTAAAAAACACTTATATATACACAAGAAAGACACTATGTCACCATGAATTCATAAATAACTATCAGATACAAGATTTTTCTTGTATAAAATCAATTTCATGTGGAATACAATTCATGATATAGGCTATGATATGAGACACTTTAAGAATAGGTCTAGATCATGGGATCCCACCCAAGAAATACCACTAGTTTAAGAAGACCCTGACACTTAGATATGTGGTCATGCCCAGAATAGCTGGGGGACACCATGAACCCAATCTATATCACCCACAATGTAAAGGATCATATGTCAATGATACCAAAAAACCAATCAATGTGAATTTCTAGATAGAGGATAAATTCCCTGCTCAGGGAGGTCACATTGGTTCCAAAAACCCCACATAGGGAACAAGGATGATAAAGGATTTCACTCTCATCTCATATAGGGACTCGAAAAATCTATTTGAGACTCAACCTCTAGAGGGGGTCACAATCTTGTGATGTGGATGTAATTACACACTGTAAACTCATGGGAAAATGGACCAAGGGAACACACTCAACATATACAGGTCCGTAGTATGGAAACAAAGAGCTACAAAAACTCTAGAATGGGGGTACATGATGTGTCGCAAGGGGTACATGGCCTATCTAGCTATCTTCAAGTATGCCAGTGTGGAAAATCCTCTCACAGAATGTAAGTCTCCACATGAATGAAATGTACAAGAATTACATGGTGTTTAGAGACACAAGACATTATACCTATGTCACCTGGATGTTTCTGTGTACCCTGGTTTTGTCTGTATACTGGCATGTGTACACCTGGCTGTGTCTAGGTCCACGTAAACGACGTGCCACTAGACGTGTACTTGTTTAGTTGTTCATGCACTTTCCAAAGAACATGTTAATCCCTATGGAAGGTTAACACGATGTGTGACTGATTAGTCACTGAAAGTATATTAATTGTTAATATCTTTATATTCATTATTCCAGAGTCCATAAACATTGTTTTTAGTCCATTACATAAATAGAACTTCATTTCCCATCTAAAATGCAATTCATGTTTAAAATGAAAATTTGGGCCCAATCATTCATTTGTTTTTGGACAACATTATATTCATTTTCTGAATTTGAAATTTTGGGATATTATTGATCACTTTGTTTTGAAAATTTTATATTTTAGGTCCGATAGATTAATCCCAAAGGAATATGGATAATTTTGCGCCTGAAGGCAGAAACTTGCTGGAAAAATCATGATGGGCCTAAGGCCCATCAAACAAATGTGGGGCCCACAAACCAAGACCAATGAAGATAAAATTTATACAGTAGAAATATAAAAATATTAGGATCATTTTATTAAACTGTTTATAGAGCTAATTCTAATGTTTTCATGATGATAAAGGGATCCGATGTTGAGATTTAAATGGTGGACCCAACATTAATGCATAGAAATCCGTCCCACCATTTCGACCATAACATCCAAACGGATGAGCCAAATTTCTTGAAAGTTTTACAGATCATAGAGGACATATTTAAGAAGATATTTTTCTTCTACAACCCCTCCAGATTCGTCTTTCTTAAATTTCAAATTTATACGTCAATATGGTGGACGAATCTGGACAGTTTTCCGGGTCAACTTCGAAACATCAATTTCCTTTTGATTATTCCCCCTCCATTTGACTCTATTAATTGTTGGGGGGTGAATTGATTGTGGGGGTGGATCTAAGGCTCTTAATATTCCTATATAATAAGCTAGTGGTGAAGGGAATAGGTGTGGATATTTTTCTTATCTTCTTTTGTTTCTTTTTTCATTGTAAGGTTATGCTTCCAAATTTCCTTTGTAATGTTTTCCATTTCCATGTAAGTTTATTTTTTGTATCTTTATGTTCATAATCAATTTATTTATCTTCTATATTTTCCATTTATTTTATGAGAACATTATTATCACAAAGCACAGTGATATCTCTGTGTTGTAGTGAATTAGTTCACACATAGGTGTGAATTTCATTCACACACACGGAGGAGTGCTCATTATTTCCGCTGTATTAATTTCTTCAATCTAATTTTTTTTAGCTATATCCCGCCCACCATTTAGAGTATAACATCAATGTAGGTCTAAACATTTAATGGGTTGATCTTATGAGGATGCGAAGGCTGGATTTAATGTTATTTTATGAATGAATTATTGTTAATTGGATAATTAATTTAAGACATCCATTCTTCAGTTATTTCTACTCTTCATCTTTACTGTGTTTGAGAAAACTAAATTTAATTACTAAATGGCCATATACCTCGGAGAGATCATGAATTTGGTTCTCTATGTGTATAGGGGATTAGTAATTGTGTTTAGTAAGCACCAAAGCAGAAAATGATGAAGGTAGTGTTATTTTTGAAGAATGGATTCATTAAGAATTAATAAAACCAAAATTGTCTAAAGAAGTAAAATTCATTCAATCCACCCGAGCATAATCCTAAGATCAACCCATTTTCTTTGAATTGAATTCAATTAGTTTTCTTAGTGTTCTTTAAACCATCTAAAATCAAAACCAAAGTTGGCTACTTCATAGCCCATCCTTCACCAAATCATAGCGTCTCAAGGTTACTTCTTCGGTCTATGTGGATTCAACCCCTACATGTACTACATCGACCGCTTTTACCAGTAGGGTAAATTTGGGCGCAAACAAATTTTGGCACCATTTCCGGGGACCCAAGTAAGTACCTTAGACCCACATCATCTTTTCTCACCCCAAATTCTCTATTCTCACCCTAATTTCTCTTCTCTTTTCCCCTTTCTATTTCTGTGTGTCCAAAAAAACCCCAAAACCAATTTTCAATCAATTCCAATGGATTATCCTCCAAAATACCCCTTCATAAATCAATGCTGTAATCAAGTTGGAAATCAATATTGGGAAACACCTCACATAGAAAATTTCATTGACCAATCCTTAATTGAATACACCACACCAGATGAGATTTACAATCAATGGGATGCTGAATGTTTACAAGATCAATTTCCATACCTATCAAGAATGATTGAAAAGATAAATAATGAGGAATTCCATGATGTACAAACATATATCAACCCTTATCCTGAAAAAATTCTTGAACAATTGTGTGAAGAAATGGATAAAATTAATTCAGAAGTTTCATCTTTCAGATTAGAATTACAAAGCTTTAAGACTATTGGGGAACCTGTTCCCACTCAAGATGTTCTTTCCTCATCATTGATAGATGAATCTTTTATCCCAAAAACCTCCCATGAATTGAAAAAGAACTAACCTTTTGATATGGGATAACTGAACAAGATCAAGGAAATGTTGAAGGGTATTTAAATTAGGAGGAAATTAATTTTTTTGATCCACAAGGAGAAAATTTGTCTTCATGGATTGAGTTTTCGGAATATTGCTCCAATACCAATTTTTTAGAATCCCCGATCATTGAACCATTGGGAGATATAACAAATATTGTGTTTATACCCACTCAGGAAATTCAAATGGAATATTTTGGGGATGAATCATCTTTTCAAAAGGAACCAATTCTTTCAAATGTTTTTAAAGAAGAAAAAATTTTTGATTCAAATTATCATTATTATTTAGGAAAATTAAATCAAACTGAACTCGATGTTTTAATACTTCTTTCCCTACTCAATAATCCCTCTATTTATGATAACCAAGACCATTCAATTATCATCAAGTTTCATCAATAATCTCACCAAGTAGGAATGGACCTTGAAATATTAGGAAATACTCCAGATAAAACACGATCAACCATTTTATATATTCCATGTATTTTACCAATCATTGTAGAAAATAGGATTTCATACAAAGAAAATTTCAAAAAAACAATCAATCTCAATCTTGTTTAAGTGGAGAAAGATGGGTTAATTAAAATTTTGAAAGTTGGAATTGGATAAGTTGGGGGGTTCAAGTCGAGCTAACGACGTTAAACAAAAGCGCTGCATGAGAGGAAACCCATGGTTTTCATGTTTTCTAGTTATTTTGAATCATTTTTTTATATAATAAATTACCATAGACTATTGACCTGTTCTTATTTTATGAGTAAGGATGGTTATGAAAGGGGAGAGCCATCTTCATCAGTGTCACGTGACATGATCTCTGAGTAATACCTTACCCAGAAATCTAAAAAGAAGACAATGTATCATCAATTTATTTTTTTTAGTTTATTTTTATGTTTTTATAGGTTAAAAAAATATAAAAGGACATGTCATAAGTCATAAGGAAAATCCATTCCCCACCATCCAAGCCGCTGAGACTCAAATCCAGGATTGATGGGAGATTGTGGCATGCACTATCATCATCAACCACATGTGACTTCATTCCATGATTATCATTTTAAATTTCCTCTTTGAACAACCCCCATACCCCCTTCTATGTTTTCTTTAAACACTGGGGACTGTGTTATTCTATGTTGGGGGGAGCTGAAATAAAAAATGATTTTTTTTTGTGAATAAGAACATGCATGAAAAGAAAATTCCATTAACCTTGAACAAGATAACACACATTGGAAACTCTAAAATTTGATATCAAATAATTTTGTATGCCTTGATTCTGATTTTAATGCATGTTTAAGTTCATGAGCATAGTTTTTGAAAGTTCGGTTGTCCGATGTGATTTTTCAAAGTTTACATTTTAATCCTCTTAATAAAAATGCCACAATGCACGTCTGCTGGATTGTGGGTGTAAATTTGAGTTCTCGGGTCCCTTTCATTATAGAATAGGGTTCTGGGGTCACTTTTAGTTTAATTTGAGAAACCAAAAAAAACAAAACAAAAACAAAAACAAAAAAACAAAAAAAACATTGAAAAAATAATGACCACATATAGAATTTTTTTGTCCAAATGTGTGGCGTCCGACACTTGGGGATCACGACTCCATAGTTGTCTTTCCCATATTTTGGCTTTATATCTCTATTCTAGATCATGAAATTGACAATATGTATGGCGTCCGACACTTGGGGATCGTGACACCATAGTTGTCTTGCCTAGAGTTAGTCTTTTCATATCTATTGTGGTTAAAAAATAAAAAAAATAAAAAAAATGGATACTCATATTAAAGTTTAATGTGATTCCCACCTAGCGCATCCATTTTTTCTCCTTGAACAATAAAATGGGCCCCATATCTTTTATAATGCACAAAACTTTATCATTATTAATTGGAATTGGATGAAATGTGGCGATGAATTTGAACAAAGGAATGAGCTTGGGCTTGGGATATTCTTATGGACCTAGCTTGTTTTTAATTATTTTTATGTGTTTTCATAATTTTTTTGTTATTAGATATTTTGGTGAGCAATGTGTATTAAAATGTTTTTGGAAAAGGGGATTTGAATTTCATATTTGTAATTTATTTTGCTCGGGACTAGAAAAACTCAAGTTGGGGGGTGTGATTAGTCACTGAAAGTGGCTAATATTAATTATTAATATATTTATATTCATTTTTCCAAAATCCATAAACATTGTTTTTAGTGCATTACATAAATAGAACTTCATTTCTCATCTAAAATGCAGTTCATGTTTAAAATGAAAAATTGGGCCCAATAATTCATTTGTTTATATACAACATTATATTAATTTTCTGAATTTTAAATTTTGGTATATTATTGGTCACTTTTTTTGGAACATTTTATATTTTAGGTCCGATGGATTAATCCCAAAGGAAGATGGATAATTTTTCGCCTGAAGGTATAAACTTTCCGGAAAAATCATGATCGGCCTAATGCCCATCAAACAAATGTGGGGCCCACAAACCAAGCCCAATTAAGCTCAAATTTATACAGTAGAAAGATACATATATGAGGATCATTTTATTCAACTGTGGAGGGAGCTAATTCTAATGTTTTCATGATGATAATGGGATCTTAAGTTGAGATTTAAATGGTGGACCCGACATTAATGCACAGAAATCCGTCCCACCATTTCGACCATACATTCTGAACGGCTGAGCCAACATTCCTGAAATTTTGACATCTCATAGAGGACAGATGGAATAAGATAGTTTGCTTCTACATCCCCTCTGTATTCGTCCTTCTTCAATTAACAATTTACACATCAATATGGTAGACGAATCTGGATAGTTTTTCCGGTCAACTTCAAAACGTCAATTTCATTTTGATTATTCACCCTCCTTTTGACTCTATTAATTGTTGGGGGGTGAATTGATTATGGGGGTGGATCTAAGGCTCTTAATATGCCCATATAAGGAGCTAGTGGTGAAGGGAATAGGTGTGTATATTTTTCTTATCATCTTTTGTTTCTTTTTTCATTGTAAGGTTATGCTTACAAATTTCCTTTGTATTGTTTTCCATTTCCATGTAAGTTTATTTTTTGTATCTTTATGTTCTTAATAAAATTCTTTCTCTTCTATATTTTAAATTTCTTTTATTAAAACATTATTATCACAAATAACAGTGATATCTATGTGTTTTTTGTGAATTAGTTCGCACATAGGTGTGAATTTCATTCACACACACAGAGGAGTGCTCGTTATTTCCGCGGTTTTAATTTCTTCAATCCAATTCTTGTTAGCCATCTCCCGCCCACCATTGAGAGTATAACATAAATGGAGGGATAACCCTTTAATGGGTTGATCTTAGGAGGTTGAAAAGGCTGGATTGAATGTTATTTTATGAACGAATTGTTGTTAATTGGATAATTAATTTAAGACATCCATTCTTCAGTTATTTCTACTCTTCATATTTACTATGTTTGAGCAAACTAAATTCAATTACTAAATGACCATATACCTCAGAGAGGTCATGAATTTGGTTCTCTAAATGTATAGGGGATTAGTAATTGTGTTTAGTAAGCACCAAATCATAAAATTATGAAGGTAGTGTTATTTTTGATGAATGGATTCATCAAGAATTAATAAAACCAAAATTGTCTAAAGAAGTAAAATTCATTCAATCCACCCCGAGCATAATCCTAAGATCAACCCATTTTCTTTGAATTGAATTCACTTAGATTTCTTAGTGTTCTTTAAACCATCCAAAATCAAAACCAAAGTTGGCTACTTCATAGCCCATCCTTCACCAAATCATAGCGTCTCAAGGTTACTTCTTTGGTCTCTGTGGATTCGACCCCTACATGTACTACATCGACCGCTTTTACCAGTATGGTGAATTTGGGCGCAACCAGTGACCATGAAACATGGTGTGTGATATCTAAGTCTATCCTGAAACCCTATCCACCACTAAGAGGTCCCCACATGTTGTGTATTCCTGAAATACATGTCATTTTTCTTGGGATTTTATAGAAAAATTGGGTTCTCTTTTGCATCGACCCACATTTATCTGAAACTACCGATCTCACTAGAATTTTTATATCTGGGTTCAAATAACCCTTTTCTTCCTCAATATTCAGGATCATGGTTGTAATTTTCCTAGAAATCACCACCTTCAATATATTTACCACCAAACATCAAAACATGGTTGAACAGATATCACAAATCCATTTTGATCCACCTCTAGTCAACCACCATTATCATTACACCTCAATCACACCATCAATCATAAACCTCACATAGAGTATTGATTTTTTGTGTCGTAGAATGGTTTCATAATGATTAAATACTAGATATTTGTTGAACTAGGGGTCAAAAGAAAATGCATGTCATAAATGTGAGAAGAACAAGGGAATAAATCCAAAAGCCACAAAATACGAGTAAAAAACCTCAGTTGTTGTTCATTTGGCCATGATATACAGTCAAATAAGCACAAAAATAAAGGGGGATAAATCAAAAATAAAAAAAATAAAAAACTCCATTAATTTAATTCTACTGATGTTGTGTGTATCTATTATGTTTGTGGAATTGATCTGTGTTCATCCAAGATTAAGAAACGGGATGGAAATCACATGAAAAAACTTCCTAACAAGATTTTGGATCAATCATTGATGAATAATGGTTGTGTTTCCATCGTTGATGATATCCATGAACTATGTTGTAACAATGATCCATGATTCAATCTAGATCTGGTCATCATTCACTAAGAATGTTATATAACGGTTGTCTGAATATCCAGGGTTTTAGTGTAAAACCTTTAGTAAATAATATATTCATATATTTAAAGTATAAAATAGTCACTACATGAAAATAAATAAAATAAATAAATTTATAAATTTATTTTATTTTTTATGACCACAATTATTTTTTCAAAATGGCCCATGCCAATATAGATTATCTCATGCCTAGGGTAAAACCCACATTATGAACCCAACGGTTCCCTTGGATTTTTTATCTGGGACCCTATTTGGGAGTTATTCCACTTTTTTTGGAAAGATTCTTGTGTGTGCTATTTAATAAGTTTAATATATTTTAAACCTTTATTCTGGGCATAAAAGGACTTAGAATCTCACACAATCTTAGTGGGTGGTCTTCAAACTGATCCATGTAATATATAAAAATATTAAATAGAAAATATGAGTCATTCCATTCTCCCCACATTAGGGATTTTCATCTCAAAAAGAGAATAACCTACTTAAAAAGATGAGGTTACTAGGCTCGCATCTGGGTCTCCTTCTCCAAAGTTTTCTCATGACGATTCTAATGCTACCACCGGACACACACAAGGGGAATCAATCACCCCTGACAGATCCTCTCCTAACGATCCTCAATCTCTAAATAGTTCTATGTAAATATAGATCCATCCTCGATATAATACTCTCCCTGGTCGATAACATGTGATAGTTCATGCACATACCTCCTTAGCCACGAGACGTGGAAGATGCTATGTTCCTAGTACAACAACGCTGGTAAGGCTAAGTGGTATTCCACCTCACCAACTATACATAGTATTTAAAAATAACGAATTAATCGGGGAGATAACTTTCCACCATAGAAAAATTCCATCAATCCATGTTGAGGTGACACTCTCAGGATCATATGGTCTTCCTCATCAAACTTCATAGGTCTCCATCATTGGACGACATAAGACTTATGACGTCTCTATGAAATCCTCATTTACCCTTTTTTTGATATGAACCTTCTCTATAGTAGCTCACACCAACTCTGGGCCCATGAGTGCTGACTCACCTAGATCAGTCCAAAAAATTGGTGACCTATAGGGTCACCTATACAAATCCCCGAATGGTGCTATATTAATGGTGGATTGGTAGTTGTTGTATGAAAAATCCACCATGGTTAGGTGATCCTGCCAAATACAACAAAAGTTCAACATGAAAGATCAAAACATGTTAACTATGACCACAATGGGCCGCTCTATCTAGTCGTCAGTCTAGGGGTGAAACACCATTCTCATGTGTAACTGAGTCCCAAAGGCCTGTAGTAATCCCCTCCATAACCAATATGTAATGAAATAATCATGGTCAGATTCAATCTTCAAGGTAACTCCAGGGAGTCAGACTCTCTCTTTCATATAGAGGTGTCCCAAGCACTCTACTAAATTGTGATCCTGAATAGATAAGAAGTGGTCCAACTTGGTGAGTGAGTCTATGATTACCTAGACGACATCATGTCCTATGGATGTACATGTTAATATCATAATGAACACTACTGATATCTCATCCCACTTCCACTCTGGCGTCTCTAGGGGTTGTTTTAAACCTATTGGAACCCAGTGTCTAACCCTCACCTACTGATAAGTGAGGCATCAATGGACAAACTTTGCAACTCCCTTATTCATGAATTTCCACCAAAACTAAAATCAGAGGTCTGGGTACATTTTTTCACACCTGGATGTACCACCAAAGGGGATGTATGAAACTCCCACAATAACTCATCATGTGATGTAAAAGTTTCCATCATCTTCCCTATGAAAAGGATTTAATGCTTCCTACCTTGAGAATATCCACTAGGAGAATGTATAGTAGATATCTGAGTACATAAGGTCTCACAGTTGGTATCTCTATGCTATGTATCCCTAACACACTATAAAAGTGGTGGGGGTAACAACCATTGATTGAAGATACGAACCACCATCCTTGTCCATAAAGGACAACCGCAACAAGGCTAATTACTCTGATTCCACAGTTAAATAACTAAGAAGAAGATCTCCTACTAAGAGAATATTCCACCACATTCCCCATCCCATGAGTATAAACAATGTCAAATTAATATTTCTGGAAGAACTATATCAATTGAATATATCACACATTAAGATCCTACTGTGATAAGATATACTTGAGAATTTTGTGGTCAAAGTAGATGATAAAGCACTCTCCCATCAGGTAGTGTCTCCACATTTTTAGTTTTAAGACTACCACTAATAACTCAATATCATGGGTAATGATGTTTTTCTCATGTTTTTAAAAATTATGTGAAGCATAGGAAATAAATTACATAAACTGCATCTAAACACAACCAAGTATTTTCCATGATTCAATTTAGAACACTACATAATTGACACTCTCACATTGAAATATCAAGATGGGAGCTCTCATCAACCTCTACCTGAGCTCCGAAAAAATTTATCGCATGTTTTCATCCACATGAAAGGATTACCCTTCATAATAAAAGTTTTCAAGGGTGATCCCAATATAGATAAATGAATTAAAATCCTTTTATATTACCCTAACAACACAAGGAAACTACACACCTTGGTAATACAATTGGGTGGATCCCAAGAAATAAATGCCTCAACCTTTACTAGGTCCACTTCTATTCCAGCCTATGAGATGACATGTACTAGAAATTAGACCTCTTGAATCAGTAACTAATAATTAAAGAGTTCCCTATTAATTTGGCTCTCTCAAAGTGTGTTTAGGACCATACTCTAGTGTTTCTCATGCTCCTCCTCAGATGTTGAATACACTAATATTTAATTGATGGAGACCACCATGAACCAGTCTAAGAAATAATGAAAGATTCAGTTCATGAGTCCCATGAACACTTATTAGGAATTCTTCATGATGAATAGAATCACTATGTACTTATAGTGATCATAACGACATCTGAATTTCATCTTTGGTATATCCTTATCTCGTAATCACAGCGAGTGATAGCCTAATCTAAGTTCAATCATCGAGAACCATCATGCCCCTCTCAAATGGTCGAAGAGGTCATCGTTCATCAATAGTGGATAATTATTGTTCATGATTGCTTGATTTAAGCACTGATAATCCACATATAACCTCACGCTCTCATCCAGCATCTTGGAGAAAAACATTATGGATTCCCATGGAGAAATGATGAGTCTCAAAAATCCCTTCTCCTAAAAGTCTTCCAACTACACCCTTAGCTTTCGAAGCTCTACAGAATCCATTTAATGTGCTAGTGAATATATCTATGTCGTTTTGGGATGAAATTCAAAGCCTAAGTCTAGATCTTGACAGGGATTTAATCATGGCATGTCATCGGGAAAGACTTCCTCATACTCCACCACGCCCATGGGAAATTGATATCCTGAAGCATCCACTACTCAAAGAGTCAAGCTACCCACCTGGTGATAAATCGGCTACTACCTCTCATGCCCAAGATTATACTACTCTTACAAGCTTTCCTTTTCACCCACAAAGGAAAACCCCATTCCATTACTACGAACACGCCATATTCTATTCCTAAAATAGTCAATCTTTGCATGAAGTATGGATATCCAATCCATACCTAAGATGAAATTACAAGACCTAATTACTGAAATGAAGATATCCTATAAAAAAATCTATCCTCTAAGCCTCAGTTCACATTGTTTACACAAGTTTGTAATCACAGGGTCACTACCTTTTGGAGTCTCCAACCACAATGGTCAGGCCAATGAATCAACCAGAATCTCTAATTCTTGAACCAGAGAAGTGGAAAAGTAAATAATGAATCACTCTTATGTCTATTAATAATGTAGAAAATGTAGAAATGAAGTAGATCATACCTCATTTCATCCCTATAGCATCCAAGTCATACTCCACCCATAGAATTCGTATGGACACATCCCTAACCACCATCTCCCTGAGCCTAGAGTGGAAAACCTGGGGGTGGTTGTGGTGATAGTTAAAACCTTCGACCACCTCCTACTGCTCTACCACACCCTCTTCTATGTCTTCCAACCTACGGACCACCCAACCCTACATTTTTCTTATCCTCGACAGTCTATTGTTCGCATCATGATCAACAATAGGATGTGTGAGACAACACCAAGGTAGATGTCCCTGACCATCACAGGAGAAACATAACCTCTCCATTATTGGATAATTCAATCCACCATACGAGCCCTACAACATTGACCATATGTCCTAGGATCACCTCCCAAATTATCTGACATGATTGGATCACTATGAATATCGTCAGCTACATTGTAACAACCCAAAGTTTCATTAATGGAAAATCCCTCTTGATCTTATTAAATTTCTCTTTATATAAAATGTTTTTATAAAATTTCAACTCCATTGGTTTTATGATAAGAATTATGACCGTTACTTTTATAGTCGTTGAACAGTGATCACTTGATTATTATAAATATAGGGCTTTAACACATCCAATTTTACTTAGACAAACGAAGCGATGGCCTTATCCAGTAGAATTGCCCCACACGAAGCCCATTTATCGGTGCTCAGAAAAGAGGTGGTATCCTTGGGATTCGCTCTTGACCGAGCCCAAGCTGAGCTTCACCATGTCAAGCTCGAATAGGACCGTCTACGGGAGAAGTGGAAGTTCATGGAAATTACACTCGAGCGATGTTATCCGAGCCACCCCAAGAGTCTATCACCATCGCACACCTTACCCTTAGGTCTTATGTGGCTGTTTTAAGGGGTTATGTAACTAATCTATAGTACTATTTTCATGTACATTATTTTTTTATATAATAATGAATATAATTTCTTATCATTATTGATACATTATAAATAGTTTTTAAAGTACAAATGGTGTTTTTAGTTATTATTTAATTAAGAAATCTATTTTATTAAATTGAGGGATTTTTGAATTAAATAATATTTTAATAAAATATTATTATTATTATTATTAGATTAATTTTATTATATATAAATGATCACGTAATTGTATGAATGCAATTATAATTTTTATTAAGGTTTGAAAGCCATTTTTGTCAAAACCGGTGGATTTTTGATAAATATCAGTTTTTATTTTAAAATTAAAAATTAACATATTTAGAAAATTATTTAGATAAAATAAATTTTAATTTTGGAATCAGAATTTCAAAATTATCAAATGGTGAATTTTTCATAATTTTCTGAGACAGTCAAATTTTTGAGTAAAAATTAAATACCGTTTAAATATATAATGTGTTTTATGACATCATAATGACCCAATAGTGATGTAATAAAATAATATAATCTTTATGTTCGGCCAATATATGTTTTACCAATAAAATAATGTTATTTTGGGTTTGTTTGTCTTACTTTTAAAAGCATTAATGGACCCCTCAAGATTTATTAAACACCATGTCTTTTTAAATTAATTTCCATGGGAATGTGACTCACCTCCACATAAGCAAACCTAATATTTTAAGAAGTTAGGACCTTGGCCTTATAAAGTATTATTTTCCTCTTCCCTTTTCCAAAAACCATGGGCAAAAACCATGGGATGGTTTGTGGTTTGGATTAATTTAATATAAGGGGTCCCAAACCTAAATAATAAAGAATTCCCTCACCTTACCTATATAAACCCACCCAAGCTCCCACTTCCTCCTCACTCAAAGTCTTTGGAGTTCTTCCAACCTCTTCCCTACTCTCTCTAGAATCCTCCCAAGGTTCCCCAAGCTCTCAATAAGCCTCTCACAAGCCTCTCTCTAGCCTTTGGAAGCACACTTCCAAGTAAGGGTTTTTCTTCCTTTCTCATTTTTGTCCAATTTTCTTTAAGTTGTTTTGGACTTTTAATTTCAATTATGAATGTTGGGGTATGGTTTTGAAACTCCCTCATACTTCCCTCTTTATGTTTGAATGATGGTATACCCATTTATCTCTCATTAAATACCTCCCATGTACACCCGTTACTATGCTAAAATTCCGAAAGGAATTTCTCTCTCCTATTTTACATTCAAGCAATACTTTTGTATCATGAATATAAATTCCACTACAATTGTTGGGACATGTATCTATATGACTTAATTACTTTCCATTACATGTAAATATGATTAGCAACCCCTTTATCTCTCATCAACCATTTTTATGAATTCTTATGTCACACTGTTACGCTGCCGAAATCGCACTGATTTTCTAAGCCAATGCCATTGTGTAGTGAATACCATGCCCATTTCTCCATCTAGGGTATTCACCTTTATGCACATTTACTTATTGATTATAAAGTTTCATGTATGAATTCCACATTCCTTTATCGTGGAATAAATTATTATGTTTTATGAATCCATGTTTTCTGATCCATGTGGCACACTTATGCATGAAATGAAATGTTTAAGAAGGGTGTGCCCTTATAGCGCTCCAATGCATTGGGTAAAGTAGAGTATCATGATACATAATGTGAAATGAGTGTTTAATCATGCTAATTCATGTTCAACTAGGTTTTACTCGTGCTTTATATGCAATGAGGATTTACTCATGCTCCATGTGCAATGAGCCATGGCTCATGCTAATTCCGTGTTAAGTGTTGTTGCCACATTTCCATGTTATGATTATCATGCTTTATCATGACTTTATGTTCATGTTTTTCTTATGATATATTGATATGCCTACTGTATAACATGTATTGTAATCCTCGTGTTATTCCATGTGTACTCCCTTACTGGGCTTTATAGTTCACCCTTTTCTTGTGCATGTCCTCAGGTTATCCCATGCAATGCTAAGTACGAAGGAATTTAGTGGTCATGTAAAGGAAGTTTTCAATAAAGATGTTGTATTTCATGTTTTATGTTTGTATGTAATGATCATAAGACCCAAATACACTAAACCTCGCGATATTATTTGTTTTATCAGGTGATGTTTTATGTAATAAATAATGTTTAAGTTATAATAAAAATCAGGGTTGTCATAGTTGGTATCAGAGGATAGGTTTGGTTATTTTTGGGATTAGGATTAGAAAACCCTAGTAAAGCCTTAGATACAAGACTAAGTACAATAAAAACGTCCCTAAGTTTTGGTGAGTATTGATTAAGTGGGTTATCAAGTAAATACATCCCTGTCTGGATACGAGCAGGTAGAGGTGGCTCTGGCACAGATGTATCCTAGTGGTAAAACCCAAAAACACCGCTTTGAGCTAGACTCGAACGGGAACTGGTGCATGACAGCGGGCCTTACTGCACTCTTGGTTACAACACTCCTGGGGTATTTGATTTGATAAATTCACAAGCTTAGTATAAACCCTTATTAAGGGAATTAAAAAAATGCCCCTAAGAATATATGTTATAAATTATATCATGAAAAGCCTAGATTGAAGCCTATAGACTCATGAGTTAAGGAAATGAAAGTTTATTTATAATTCATAAAATTTTGTCTTTGGATTACCCTTTATGTGTTACCCCTAACATTCCTTTTATTCCAGCCAATGGCCAGTAATAAGAGGACTCGGGTTAACAACCGATATGAAGATCAGTGTGATGACTGCACTAATGAGATGTCCAATCCAATGGGAGCGGAAATCGCGAACTTTGTCACGCTTCTCTCTCAGCTAACTCAAGAATTGAATAGAAACATAGGTCAAGAGGAATGTCCAAACCCCCCTAAGAAATAACAAGTCGCTATCGAGAGCTTTATGAGACAAAGGCCTCCTACATTTAGTGGATCATCCGATCCCACGATCGCTGAACAATGGATCTAATCCATTGAAAAGATCTTCTCCATCATCAATGTTCTGAACAAGAGAAGGTTCTCCTAGCAACTTATCATATGGAGGGTGAAGCTGATCAATGGTGGACGTTGATAAAAAATACGAAGCCTGAATAGGATATCGAGGCATTGGAATGGAAGGATTTCCGGAAGATGTTTTTCGATAAATATTTTCCGTGCACCCTCCGACTTAAGATGGAAAGGGACTTCCTTTCCCTCAAGAAAAAAGATGAAGAATATGTTGGGGTGTACGAGGAAAACTTCACAAGGCTTGCACGATACTCTTCCGGCTTTGTCGTTACCCCCGAATGCAAGGTTGACCACTTCTTTGGTGGGTTGAAGCCTAGACTGCAGAAAGCATTAGCGATCCGTGACTTCGACAACTATGAGGAAATTTTCTGATGTGCCATCAAGGGTGAAATGGAGATCAGAGAATCACAGGGGTATCATGGGGATAAGAAGCGTAAGGTGGACTTCAATGCTGGTGGGACGATGGATAAATCCAATGGTGCTAAGAAGATCCAGCACCCCACTTGCCAAAAGTGTGGAAAGAAGCACCCTAGAAATTGCCTTAAGGGGATGAGGAAATGCTTCAGGTGTGGAAGAGAAGGGCACCTAGCTGTTAACAATCGGCAAGAAAGACCCGAGGCTGCGACAGAGGAGAGGAACGCTACATTCGAACCTCAACGCGTTGTTCAATGCTACAAATGCAAATAACCGGGTCATTTTGAAAATCAGTGCCCTAATCCAAGGGTTTTCGGAGACAACCAACAACCTCCAAGGTAGCAAGAAAGAGATTTTTCCATCACTTCTGCCGAAGTGAACCCTGAGAACGAAGTGCTGACTGGTACACTAGTTATTCATTCAAGAATAGCGAATGTACTTTTTGATTCAGGTTCTACGCATTCTTTTATAACTCAAAATTTTAGTAGAACAATCCCAGCACCACCACAAATCATGGAAGTGAAGATGTCGGTGAGTATGGCAAATGGGGAGATCATTGTATCCCATGAATATAAGTCCTCCCCTATTATAATCTGTGGATTGAATTTCCTGGAGAACCTCGTCATACTCCCTCTGGTGGAATTTGATGCAATTCTTGGCATGGATTGGATTTCCTTATATAGAGCCAACATAAATTGTCGGGAGAGGGAAGTCACACTCCATATAGAGAATTGACCCCCGATTATTTACAAGTGTAAGGAGGAAGATGAATCTCCTTTAGCTCCATCATCTCAAGTGCAGATATTACTGCCTTATGAGCATGCATATCTGGCTCAGATGATTGAGTCTAAGCATGAAACCATCCATGAAGAAATGCCTATTGTGGGGGAAGTCACTGAAGTGTTTCCCGAGGAACTGCCTGGTCTTCCTCCTAGAAGAGATGTTAAATTATCAATTGAACTTATAGCCGGGGCTTTACCAATATCCAAGACTCCATATAGAATTCCATATAGAATCACTATTGTAGAGCTTGAACAGATGAAAAAACAACTACATGAGAATATGGATAAAGGGTTTATACGCCCAAGTGCTTCGCCATGGGGTGCACCAGTCCTCTTCGTCAAGATAAAGGATGGGTCAATGTGGCTTTTCATCGATTATCGTGAACTTAACAGAATCACGATAAAGAACAATTATCCTCTCCCAAGAATTGAGGACTTGTTCGATCAGTTGTGTAGAGCACAATACTTCTCCAAGGTGGACTTGCGGTCAGGATATAATCAAGTAAGGGTGAAGAGGGAAGATATCCCCAAGACTACTTTTCGCACAAGATGCGGGCACTATGAATTCATAGTAATGCCTTTTGGACTCACTAATGTTCCAGAAATCTTCATGGACTTAATGAATAGAGTCTTTAGATATTACCTATACAAATTTGTGGTAGTCTTTATAGATTACATTCTAATATATTCCAAAACCAAGGAGGATCATGAGGAGAATTTAAGAACTGTACTAGAAACTTTCCGCAAGGAGAAGCTCTATGCAAAGTACAACAAGTGTGAGTTCTAGTTAAAGAAGGTCTCATTCTTGGGCCATATCATCACAAGCAATGGGATATCTATGGATCCCTCCAAAACAGATGCAATTGAGGGATGGCTGAGGCCAACATCGGTAAAAGATATCCGTAGCTTCTTCGGGTCAGCCGGATATTATCGACGATTTGTGAGAAATTTCTCACGATTGTCCAACCCTCTAAACAAGCTAACTCAAAAGGGAGTAATGTTTTATTAGAGTGATTAATGCGAAGAAAGCTTCAAGGATTTGAAAAGGAGGCTTATCACTATGCACGTGATCACTTTACCCACAAGTGGGGAGCTTTTTGAAGTATTCAGCGATGCTTAGAAGAAGGTCTTAGGATGTGCGTTGATGTAGAATGATAAAGTGATATCCTATGCCTCAAGGCAGTTGAAAATCCATTAGTGAAACTATCCAACGCATGATCTGGAGTTGGCGGTGGTGATCATTGCCATGAAAATATGGAGGCATTATCTCTATGGAGAGAAATGTGAGATATATACTGACCACAAGAGTATTAAATATATATTCACACAGAAAGAGCTTAATATGAGCCAGAGAAGATGGATAGAGTTCATCAAGGATTATGACTGTTCAATCCATTACCACCCTGGGAATGCGAACAAGGTGGAAGATGCCATAAGTAGAAAGGATCTAGAGATTCTATCAATGATGAGAATTGAGAAGGATCCAATCTTCTTAGACTTGATGAAGATAGACATGGGAATCATAGAGAAGGGAAAATCATAAATCCTTTCACAAATGACTGCTCAACCATCTCTTTTGGAAAGGTTAAAGGATGCTCAAAAGGATGATGTGGGAATTCAAGAAAAAGTGGGAGCTATCAAAAAAGGGAAATCCTCGGATTTTAATGTTAATGAAGAAGGAATTGTGCGGTTTGGGAGAAGACTATGTGTTCCATCAAGTCCGGAGCTGAAGAAGGAACTTTTGGATGATGCACATAGTTCAAATTTCTCTATTCACCCAGGTAGCAAAAGGATGTATCGAGATCTTCGAGAAAACTTTTGGTGGGATAATATGAAGAAGGAGATTGCTGAATATACATCAAAGTGCCTGGTGTGTCAGAAAGTGAAGCCAGAGAGGCAGAAGTCTAAGGGGATGATGCAACCATTGCCCATACCAAAATGTAAATGGGAAAACAACACCATGGACTTTGTCACCGGACTTCCGAGGAAATCCAAAGGCAACAATGCAATATGGGTTGTTGTGGATTGTCTAACAAAAAATTCACACTTCATTGCTATTCGGGAGGATTTCTCATTGGATCAACTGGAACAGATATATATCAGGGAAGTGGTAAGGTTTCATGGAGTACCACTATCTATTGTGTCTGATCGAGATCCAAGATTCACCTCTATGTTTTTGAAGAGTCTTCAAGATGCTCTAAATACTGAACTGAACTTCAGTATGGCCTATCATCCTCAAACTAATGGCCAATCCGAGTGGACTATCCAAACACTTGAGGATATGTTGAGAGCGTGCTCAATGGACTTTAAAGGAGGATGGGATCAACAACTTCCTCTGGTTGAGTTCTCTTATAATAATAGTTTCCACTCGAGCATCCAAATGGCACCATATGAAGCTCTATATGGGAAAAGGTGCAGAACACCGACATGTTGGGATGAGGTCGGTGAACGTAAGCGGCTTGGACCAGAAATGGTCGAGGAAATGGTGGAGAAGGTGAAAACCATTCAGCAGCATATCAAGGCAGCCCAGAGTCGACATAAGAGTTATGCAGATAATCGTCAATGAGACCTTGAGTTTAAAGTTGGATACATGGTTTTTCTACGCATATCTCCGTGGAATAAGGTCATGAGGTTTGGAAAGAAAGGGAAGTTATGTCCAAGGTACACTGTCCCCTTCGATATTCTTGATCGTGTCGGGGTTGTGGCCTATCGACTAGCACTTCCACCTACTATGGCCGAAGTACATGATGTCTTTCATGTATCCCTCTTAAGGAAGTACATTCCAGACCCTTCACATGTAATCTCTTATGAGGTTGTATAATTTGAAGACGATCTTTCTTATGAGGAGCAACCAGTGAAGATCTAAGATCGTAGAGAAAAAGTTCTACGAAATAAGACAATGCCCCTCATCAAGGTGTTGTGGAGAAAACACAAGTTTGAAGAAGCAACTTGGGAATCAGAGGAAGTGATGAAGCTGAGTTACCCACATCTATTTTAGTGTGGGAAAAATAAAATTTTGAGGGTGAAATTTCTTAAGGGGGGAATATTGTAACGATATAAAGTTTCATTAATGGAAAATACCTCTTGATATTATTAAATGTCTCTTTATATAAAATGTTTTTATAAAATGTCAACTCCATTGGTTTTATGATAAGAATTTTGATCGTTACTTTTATAGTCGTTGAACAATGATCACCTAATTAGTATAAATATAGGACTTTAACACATCCAATTTTACATAGACAAAGGAAGAGATGGCCTCATCCAGTAGAATTGCCCCATACGAAGCCCATTTATTGGTGCTCAGAAAAGAGGTGGCGTCCTTGGGCTTCTCTCTTGACCAAGCCCAATCTGAGCTTCACCATGTCAAGCTCGAACGGGACCGTCTACGGGAGAAGTGGAAGTTGATAGATATTACCACTCGAGCGATGTTATCCGAGCCACCCCAAGAGTCTGTCACCATCGCACACCTTACCCTTAGGTCTTATACGGCTGTTTTAAGGGGTTATGTAACTAATCGATAGTACTATGTTCATTAACATTATTATTGTATATAATAATGAATATAATTTCTTATCATTATTGATACATTGTAAATAGTTTTTAAAGTACAAATGTTGTTTTTAGTTATTATTTAATTAAGAAATCTATTTTATTAAATTAAGGGATTTTTGAATTAAATAATATTTTAATAAATTGTTATTATTATTATTATTAGATTAATTTTATTATTTATAAATGATCATGTAATTATATGAATGCAATTATAATTTTTATTATGGTTTGAAAGCCATTTTTTGTCAAAACCCATGATTTTTTTATAAATGTCGGTTTTTATTTTAAAAGTGAAAATTAACATATTAGAAAATTATTTAGATAAAATAAATGTTATTTTTGGAATCAGGATGTCGAAATTATCCAACGGTGAATTTTTCATAATTTTCTGAGACAGTCAAATTTGTGAGTAAAAATTAAATATCGTTTAAATATATAATGTGTTTTATAACATCATAATGACCAAATAGTGATGTAATAAAATACTATAATCTTTATTTTATGTCAATATATATTTTACCATTAAAATAATGTGATTTTGGGTTTATTTGGATTACTTTTCAAAGCATTAATGGACCCCTCAAGACTTATTAAACACCTTTTCTTTTTAAATTAATTTTCATGGGAATGTGACTCACCTCCACGTAAGAAACCCTAATATTTTAAGAAGTTCGTACCTTGGACATATAAAATATTATTTTCCTCTTCCCTTTTCCAAAAACCATGGGCAAAAACCATGGTATGGTTTGTGGTTTAGATTAATTTAATATAAGGGGTCCCAAACCTAAATAATAAAGAATTCCCTCACATTTCCTATAGAAACCCACCCAAGCTCCCACTTCCTCCTCACTCAAAGCATTTGGAGTTCGTACATCCTATGACCTAATCTCTCGAGAATCCTCCCAAGGTGCCCCAAGCTCCCAAGAAGCCTCTCACAAGCCTCTCTCTAGCCTTTGGAAGCACACTTCCATGTAAGGGTTTTTCTTCCTTTCTCATTTTTGTCCAATTTTCTTTTAGTTTTTTTGCCCTTTTAATTTCAATTATGAATGCTGGGGTATGGATTTTCACCTCCCTCATACTTCCATATTTATGTTTTAATGAGGGGATACCCATTTATCTCTCATTAAATACCTCCCATGTACACCCGTTACTATGCCGAAATTCCAAAAGGAACTTCTCTCTCCTCTTTTACATTCAAGCAATACTTTTGTATCATGAATCTAGATTCCACTAGAATTGTTGGGACATGTATCTATATGACCTCCTTACTGTACATGATATGTAAATATTATGAGTAACCCCTTTCTCTCTCATCAACCATTTTTATGAATTCTTATGTCACGCCGTTTCGCTGCCGAAATCGCACCGATTTTCTAAGCCAGTGCCTTTGTGTAGTGAATACCATGCCCATTTCTCCATATAGGGTATTCACCTTTATGCAAATTTACTTATTGATTATAAAGTTTCATGTATGAATTCCAAATTCCTTTATCATGGGATAAATGATTATGTTTTATGAATCCATGTTTTATGATCCATGTGGCACACTTATGCATGAAATGAAATGTTTAAGAAGGGTGCGCCCTTATAGCACTCCAATGCATTGGGTAAAGTATAGTATCAAGATACGTCATGTGCAATGAGTGTTTAATAATGATAATTCAAGTGAAACTATTGTTTACTCGTGATTTATGTGCAATGAGGATTTACTCATGCTCCATGTGCAATGAGCCTTGGCTCATGCTAATTCCGTGTTAAGTGTTGTTGCCACATTTCCATGTTATGATTATCATGCTTTATCATGCATTTATGTTCATGTTTTTATTATGATCTATTGATATGCCTATTGTCTAAAATTTATTTTACTCCTCATGTTATTCCATGTGTACTCCCTTACTGGGCTTTATTGCTCACCCTTTTCTTATGCATGTCCTTAGGTTATCCCATGCAATGCTAAGTAGGAAGGAATGTAGTGGTCATGTAAAAGAATTTTTCAACAAAGATGTTGTATTTAATGTTTTAATTTTTTATATAATGATCCTAATCCCCAAAGACACTAAACCTCTCGATCTTATTTGTTGTATCAAGTGAAGTTTTATGTAATAAATCATGTTTATGTTGTAATAAAAAGCAGGGTTGTCATATACCTGCTGGTGAGGTCTTAACTATGGGGTTCCCACTACTTTCTCCCACTATGGGTGCCTTGTTTT
>CAUJRU010002527.1:0-73748 GCA_963277665.1 Viscum album
TATCACATCCATACTCTTACCTATACTCTATAATTTCCTCTCAAGTTTCCCCCAAACTCTCAAGAATCCCCTCCCATGCATTTGGAGTTACACACTCAAGTAATAGATTTCTATCTTCTCGTTTCCATTCAAGATTTTATTTTATGTTATGTCTCTTAAATTCCATTTGATTATATTGGGATATGTTATTAAATATTTCCCTCCCATGTTTATTTTTTACTGGGATTTATAGCTCACCCATTTCTTATGTTTGTCCCCAGGTTATCCTATGTGATTTTAAAATCCATGGAATTTTAGAAGCATGTTAAAGAAGTTTGCAATCATATTATTGTATCCCATGTTCAAGATTTTATGATATGTACCTAATTCCTAAATAAAATATACTTATCAATATTTTGGGTTGAATTATGTGTACTTTTTTGTAATAAATCATGAATTAATGTGTAATAAAGAGAAGGGTTGTTATAGTTTGTATCAAAGGAAAAGTTTAGTTATTTTTGGGATTAGTATTAGAAAACTATAGAGAAAGACTTAGGGATAAGACCAAGTATATGAAAATATCCCTAAATTTTTGTAATTATATAATAATCAGTTTATCGATAAAATACATCCCTATCTGGATACTACAAGTGGATGTCGTTTTGGCATAGATGTGCCTAGGGGTAACAACTCCGACAAGGTGTGTCCGAAATGACTTGGTGTAAACTGGTACCCGACAATGGGATTTAATGCACACTTGGTTTGAAAATCCTATGGGTTATGCTTTTTTAAAATCATAATCTCATTGAGAACCATTATTAAGGGAAAAAAACTCACATAAGAGTATATGCTAATAAATAGATCATGGATAACATATATTGAGGCCAAGAAATTAATAAGTTAAGAAATAAAAATAATTTATATGTTATCCCTTTAATATCATTGGATTCCCCCTTTATGTGTTTAATATTTTAAAAATAATCATCCCTGGTTTTCCTTTTATTCTAACCAATGGAAAAAAATAGGAGGAATCAGGTAAAAAATCAATGTGACAAGTAATATGATGACTACCTAATGAGATACCCAACCTGATGAGAGTAGGAATCACAGAATTTATGATGATAATCTCTTAGATGAATAAAGTTCTAAATAGAAACTTGGATTAGGAGGAGTATCCAAATCACCCTAAGTGAGTACAAGATGTGATCAATACCTTTATGTGAAAAAGGCCTCTCACTTTTAATGGGTCATCTGATCCCTTAATCGTGGAATAATGTATCAAATCCATTGAGAAGATATTCTCCATCCTTTAAAGTTATGAGAAAGAGAATGTAATACTGGATGTTTATTATATGGAGGGAGAGGATGATCAGTAGTGGACATTGATCAAGAATATGAATCCTGAAGTAGAGATTGATGTGATGTACTGAAATAAATTCTAGAAATGTTTTTCGATAAATATTTTCCTCACACTCTTTGTCTTAAAATGGAAAGGTATTTCCTTTACCTCAAGAAAAATGATGATGAATCTATTAGGTATTATAAGGAAAACATCACAAGACATTCACAATGCACCTCTATCTTTGTCATTACCTTGAAATTCAAGGTTTACCACTTCATTGGTGGGATAAAACCTAGTTTATGAAAAGCCCTAGAGATCCGTGACTTTGATATCTATTCAGAAATTTTCCGATGTGCCCTCAAATTAAAAATAGAGATTAGATAATCTCAAGGGTATCATAAGGATAAAAAGTGGAAAGTGTAATTTAATTCTGACAGACCAATAAATAAATCTAATGATGCCAGGAAATTTCAACATCACACTTTTCAAATGTGTTGAAAGAATCACCCAATAAATTTCCCAAGGGGGAAAGCAAATGATTTAGGTGTGGGAAGTAAGATCACCTAGCTATTGAATGCCGATAGGAGAAATCCACTAATGCAGTAGAGGAAAGGAATGTTCCTGTAAACCCTTAACGCATTGTTCATTTCTTCCACTGAAAGTAAATAGAGAATTTTGTAAATCAATGCACTAAGACAAGGGTTTTAGGAGACAACCAAAATCCTACAAGGAAAAATGGATAGATTTTTCCAGCACAACTACTGAGGCGGATCCTGAAAATTACATGTTTATTGGTACACTAATTATTCATTCAATAATAGTGAATGTACTTTTTTGATTCTAGTTATATGAATTACTTCATATCTCTAACGTTTAGTAGATCTATTCAAACAATGCAAACAATAATATAAGTAGAGATGTCAGTGAAAATGGAAAATCCCAATTATATAATTCCTCTCCTATCACAATTTGAGGGAAGAAATTACTTGAAAACCATGTAATACTCTATTTTGTGAAATTTGATGAAATTCTGGGCATGGATTAGCTTTCCCTATATAGAGCCAACATAAATTTCCACGAGATGGAAATCAATATCTGTATTGCGAATCAACCCCCAATTATATACAATTGAAAGGAGGAGGATGAATCTTTTTTAGAGTAATCATCTTAAGTAATGATATTATTAACCTATGAGCATGAGTATCTAGCTCAAATGACGGATTCTAAGGAAAATATCATCCTTGAATACATACCCATTTTGAGGTAATACATTGATTCGTTTCTTGAGGAATTTATGGGTCTTCCTCTTAGTCGAGAGGTTGAATTTTTAATCAAACTTATACTTGGGGGATTACCATTATCCAAGAATCCATATAGAACTGTTGTTGTGTAACTTGAGAAGATGAAGAAACAACTACAGGAGAATCTGGATAAAGGGTTCATATGTCTAAGTTCGTCACCTTGAGGTGCACTAGTCCTCTTTGTTAAGAATAAGTATGGGTCAATATTCATTTTCATTGATTGTCACGTGCTAAAAAATAAAAAGTTAAAGAAACATTATCCTTATCTATGGAATGATGAATTTTTTGATCATATATGTGGAGCATAATACTTATCCAAGGTGGATCTGCAGTTGGGATATTACTAAGTTAGGGTGAAAAAGGAGGATATACCCAAGACCACTTTTTTGTACAGGTTACTGGCACTATGAGTTTGTAGTAATGCCATTCAAACTCACTAATGGTCTAGTAATATTCATGGACTTGATGAATAGAGTCTTTAGAGATAACCTCGAAATTTTTTTGGCAACCTTTATAGATGACATACTAATATTCTCCAAAACCAAGGAGGATCCTGAGAATAATCTAAGTACTGTGTTGAAGACCTTGTGAAAGGAGAAGCTTTATAAAAAGTACAGAAAATGTGAGTTCTGGTTGAAGGAAGTATCATTATTAGGGAATATCATCATAATAAATGGGATATATATAGATCCTTCAAAGAAAAAATTAATTTAAGGATGGATGAGGCAAACATATGTGACATATATTATTAGTTTCCTTAGATAAGATGGGTGTTATCATCTATTTGTAAGAAATTTCTAATGATTGTTAAACAATCCAAACAATCTAACTCGGAAGGGAGTAAAGTTTTCTGGGAATGATGAGTGTGAAGAGAGATTAAAGGAACTGAAAAGAAGGCTTATCAGTTCCCCTGTGCTCACACCACCCACAAGTAGATAAATTTTCATAGTCTTCAGCGATGCTTTAAAGAAGGGATGGGGTTGTGTGTTAATATATATTGACAAAGTCATAGCCTATGCTTCAAGGTAGTTTAATGTTCATGAAAATAAATAACCAACACATGATCTAGAGTTGGATTCAATGATCTTTACTTTGAAAATATGGTGGTATTATCTCTTTGGAGAGAAGTGTGAAATATATACAGATTATAAAAGTCTTAATTGTATATTCACACAGAAATAGCTGAATATGTGTTAGTAAAGATGGTTAGAGCTGATCAAGGACAATTAATACTCAATCCACTACCATTATAGGAAAGAAATTAAAGTGTAAGATGCTATAAGTAGAAAGGACCCAACAATTATATCATTTATTATAATTGAGAGGGATATGATCTTCTTAGATTTGGAAAGGATAGACATGGGAATCATAAATAAAGAAACATCATCAACCCTTTAAAAATTGATTTCTTAATTGTCTCTTTTAGAAAAGATAAAGGATTATAAAAGGGATGATGTGGGAATTCAGAATAAAGTGGAAACTATAAGAAAAGGGAAATACCTAGAGTTTAGTGTTAATGAAGGAGTTGTGAGATTTGGGTCCTGACTATGTGTACCATCAAATCCTGAGTTAAAAACGAAACTGTTGGATGATGCACATAATTAGAACTTTTCCCTTAACCTAGGAATAAAAAATATGTATTGTGATCTATGAGAGAACTATTGGTGGAACAATATGAAGAAGAATATTGTTGAGTATACATCAAAGTGCCTGGTATGTCAGCAAGTGAAGGCTGAAAGGTAGAAGTCTAAAGGGATGATGCAACCATTACCCATACCAACATGGAAATTGGAAAACATAACCATGGAATTTGTCCCCAAAATTCAGAAGAAATCTAGGGGAAATAATGCTATATGGGTTATTGTGGATAGTCACACAAAGACAACTCACTTTATTGGGACTTGAGAGTATTTTTTACTAGATCAACTTGTACAGATATACATTAGAGAAGTGGTAAGGCTATATGGAGTACCACTATCTATTTTGTTTGATTGCGATATAATATTTACGTTTGAGTTTTGGAAGAGTTTTCAATATGCTATGAATATTGAGTTGAACTTCAGCATGACTTATCAACCTTAAATTGATGGCCAATCTGAGCATACTATCCATACACTTGATTACATGTTAAGAGAATGCTCAATTAGATTCAAAGGATAATGGGACCAACATATTCCTCTAGCTGAGTTCTCTTACAAAAAATTATTCCACTCAAGCATCCAAATGAATGCCTTTATGGGAAGATGTAAAGAACATTTTCATGTTTGGATGAAGTAGGGGAATTAAAACTACTAGGTACTGAAATAGTTGAGGAAATGGTGGAAAAAGTCAAGACCATTCAGCAATGAATCAAGTCTACTCAGAGTCGACAAAAGAGATTTGTTTACAATATTTTATGAAACCTAGAATTTTATGTTGGATACATGGTATTCCTTCACATATCCCCATAGAAGAAAGTGATTAGATTTGGGAATAAGGGAAGGCTTAGTCCAAGATAAATTGACCCCTTTGATATTCTTAATCACATGAGAGCGGTGACCTATCGACTAGAACTCCCATTGACCCTATCTCAAGAACATGATGTATTCCATGTATCCCTTTTGAGAAAGTACATACCAAACCCATCACATGCACTCAATCTAGAGGTGGTACCATTTAATAATGAACATTCTTATGAGGAGCATTCAGTGAAGTTCATAGCTTGTAGAGAAAAATTTCTACCAAATAAATCCATACACCTGGTCAAAGTGATATAGAAAAACCAAAATTTTGAAGAAGAAATGTGGGAACTGGAGGAAGTAATGAAACATAGTTACCCTCATCTGTTTTAGTGTAGGAAAATAAAATTCCAAGGGTGAAATTTCTTAAGGTGTAAAGACTGTAACAACCTGAACTATTATAAATAAAATTCCCCGTTTTTATTTAATTAAATGTAATATGATTATAGAAAACACATGAAATTATTTTATTATATCTAATTGGATTTAAAAGAAAATTAAGTATCATTATTTTTGATAATATAGCTATCGAACAATGATCACATTATAAGTATAAATATAGGGTTTTAACAAATCCAATTAACATAGAAAAATGAAGTGATGACCTCACCTAGTAGGATCGTATCCTATGAAGCCCATTTGTCAGAGCTTCTAAAGAAGATAGCATATTTGGGATTTTACCTTGACCATGTGTAAGCTTAGATTAAAAAACTTAAGCCTGATCAAAACTTTTTATGGGATAAGTTCAAGCTCATCGAAATCACGACCCAAACCATGTTCGCCAAACCGCCCTATGAAAGTTCCACCATCACACACCATACCATTAGAGAGTTTGTTGGTGTATTAAAAGGATACATATCAAGACCCTATAAATATGTGTATGTACATAATTTTTTATTGAATTATGAATATATTTTCATCCTTTTATGGTTACTTTATAAATGATTTTTGTTTTGATATAATAAAACACATATAGTATTTTTGGGAAATATCAAAATTCAATTAAGGAATTTATTTAGACGAGTTAATGGATTTTTGAAATAAATAATATTTTAATAAATTTTATTATTAAATATTTTTTATCAAATATAAATTATCATATAATCCTTATGAAGTAAAATGTAATGTTTATAAGGGTTTAAAAACTATTATTGTAAAAAAACGAGTATTTCTTAATAAGTGTAGATATTATTTTAAAAGTAAAAATTAAAATATTTAGATAAAATGAATATTATTTTTTTAATCATAACATATAAATTATACAATATTGAATTTAATATAATTTTATGAGACAATCAAATTTTTAGGTTAAAATTGAATACCATATAAATATACTTTTTGTATCATGACATCATAATGACCCAAAAGTGATGTGAAAAATAATATAAATGGTATCCACAACCAAATATATGTTTTAAATTTAAAATAATGTTATTTTATGTTAATTTTATTTATTTAATAAATCCCTTATGAATCCTCCCAAACCATTAATATATTTTAAGGTTTTAAGATCATTTCTTTAAGAGTGTGACTCACCTCCACATAAGAAGGGGGGTTATTTTATCAATTTTGGCCCTTGGAAATATAAAATAATGATAACCAGTCCCATTTTTAAGAAACCATGGGCAAAAAATGTGGAATGGTTTGTGGTTTTTGTTATTTTATTATATAGAGTCCAAAACCTAAATAATAAATAAATCCCCCTCATTTCCTATATAAACCCACCCAAGATCCCATTTCTATTCACTAAATCTCCTTGTATCATGTCTATACTCTTCCCTCTACTATCTATAGGCCCCCAAGGTGCCCCAAATCTCTCAATAATACCCTCCCAAACATTTGGAGTCTCACACTCAATTAAGGGATTTATCTCTTCTCGTTTCCATTCATGCACTCCTTTTATGTTATGTATCTTAAATTACATTTGCTTATGTTGTGATATTTTATTCCATATTAACCTCACCTTCCATTTAATTTATAAATTATTATATCCCCAATTCACTCTCATTAATCATCCCATGATCCTTTATGTACACCTATTACCATGCTGAAATATAGTTAGGATTATTTTCTTTATTCATGTTTCTTCATTAACTTATACCTTCAATTTCCAATTTATAATGTTGTGATATGTTTTTCCATGCCCCTATTACTACCAATTTTATATCCATGTGATGATATATCCCCTTCTCTCTCATCAACCCATTTTTATGAATCTTTAGTGACGTCATTATGCTGCCGAAATTTCACCACGATTTTTCCATGCCAAGGCAATTGCGTAGTGAATACCATACCCATTTTCTATTAATAGAGTTCACATTTATGCACATATAATTTTTATTGGGGACTTAAATATACATATTACACAATATTTTGTTTTTAATAAATTATTATTATGAATGAATCCATGTTTTATGATATATGTGGAACACTTAAGCATGAGAATGAAATGAATATGACCGGTGCGCCCGAAATTATATAGCGCTCCAATGCATTGGGTAATGCTTAGTATCAAGATATTCTATGTTTGGATATGGATTGAACATGATTCCTTTATGGTATTTTTTACACCATGTTGTTTTGGCGGTTTATCCTTAACTTATGTTTGTGATGTAATGTTTTAAGTTATCCCCACATTTACCATGTTATGATTATCATACAATATCATGTCTCATTATTCATGTTTATGATCACTACTATTTTTATGCCCATTGATATGCTTAATTTTAACATGTATCACCTCATTCAATGTTTATTTTCTTACTAGGATTTATATATCACCCATTTCATATGTTTTTCCCCAGGTCATGCCATGAAATTTTAAAATCCATGGAATTTTAGAAGCATTTTAAGGAAGTTTAAATAATGTTTCTGTATGCCATGTTGAAGATGTTATGCTATGTACCTATTTACCAAATAAACTAGACTTATTTATCTTTTAGGTTTTCTTATATATTATTTTATATAATAAATCATGAATTAACTTGTAATAAAGAGAAGGGTTGTTATAGGTTTTCCATCTACCAAGGCATCTCCAGCTCGCGCAAGCCAACCTTGTGTGAAGCACTTCCAGTTCCTCCAAGGTATAACCTATGTGAAGCAAATTTTACTTTCTAAGGGCCCTTATGAGAATAACCTTATACTCACCAAGCCTTGAACTGTGTGATACACCTTTTAAGACCACTTTCAAGTCACCAATGGTTGGACTACCTTTCCTTTGGATCCCTCATCCGAGGGGGACCAAATTGAATCCTCCAATAAAGCCTCCCGACTTGAAAAACAAAAACTAGAGACACACCTACATGTATCCCCTTCATTTATGCATACCTTTGGTCTAAGGTGTCCTGCAATTTCCCTACTTGATGGGTAGGGTCCTTGGGGTGCATGAAATTATGCATCCCATTGGTCATGATGACCCTGACCCTGGGGGTAGTGCCAAGGACCTACTAGTATAAAAAATAAGGCCTTGATACTTTCCCTTCCCTCATCGTCTCTAGGACCAAGGACCTCTGATTCCAAGTGGGGAGGGAGAGGATCCCACTTTCCTTTCCCTTTGAGGTTTAGTGAATTTTACTCTTCTCTAATCTAGAACTGGGAGTATGGAATCCCTCCTAGATTAAGTCCATATCCTTTTCTCACGGAACATATCTAGGAGGGTAGTTAGATGTGACTATCATAGTTAAAAAAATAGGGGATGAGACATGCACATCAAATCACTTTATTCTTATTTTCCCACAGCCCCAACCTATTCCATCAAAGGAAGAAGGAATGTGTGGTTCTATAGATATTTTTATTTCTCTAGTTCCTCAAATTCTAACATGACTTACATCGTCTTATAGGTTAGCAGTGATTTTGATATTTACATGGTCAGATGCATGTCTTGCTAGAGAATCATTTTCATATCTTCCTCTCACCTTCCCAGAGTGCCTTCACATAGGTTGGTCCTTAAATCCATGTATCCAACCACCAAGGAATATTACTATATAGTGTAATCCCTAAAATCATTCATCAATACTCTCAAAGGGATAAATTCTCTATGAGAAAAACCTTCAAAGGGACTCCATAGGTGTGGGTCCTCCAAACCGAACAACAAGGGATTTGATTCCCATCCAAATGGGATATGTAGGAAGCCTCCTTGAGGTCTAGACACAACCCCCAAATAAACCCTAATTCTCTATAGGACATATTCCTAGTAGGGTCATATCGAACATGGGAGGCCACATCCCTTCCAAGTTCCTTGGGCTACTTCGACATAAGTCCCACACCAAAATTTGGCTATGAACCTTAGAGCATCCCATCTTTTTATAACATAACTTTCGTTTCATTACACGGAACTGAGGATCTTTAAGGTTTAGTGTCTTGGAAACAAGGAACATAATACATGAAAAGAACAAAAAACAATCTTCTTAAACACTTGAAAGGATTCTTTTTAAGTTCATCCTAGGTTCATTACTGCATCTCATAACCTAGGGACATAAATCAAAATAAAGGGTGAGTAGAAGGCCCAGTAAGGGAAACAAGAGAAACATTTTACATGTGAACTTGAGATACTCAATAAGGTAATGAAAAGAACTTTAAGGTATGAGCAAGAAATCATGAGATACATCATAATAAAAATAATTTTTTTTTTCATAACTTGAAGATGTGGCTACAACATTTAATATTGACAATCATTTCGTTTCACCAAGTTCCATCCCCAAGGTGTCGTTAAAAATTACCAAGGTTATTCACCAAGGCGTCGTTAAAAATTGTCATCTCTAGAGATTAAGTCTTTACCCAATGCATTGGAGCGCTATCTAGGCGCACCCTTGACATGTCTTTATTATCATGTGAGACACATATATCATCATCAATCATTTCATAAACAACCCATATAGCATAAAAGAAATGGGTTTCATTTCGTAATCATAACGTTTTAAAAAACTGCTTTAAAGACATGATCTTTATGTCACTTTAAACCCATGGAAAGGGAAAGCGGGTTTCATGTATGTAAATCCCAGAATTTAAAATAGAAAATTTTGATATATATGTGAATACCCCTATAGAAATACGAGCTTTGAGTATTCACTTTATAACAAAAAAATAATTTTTATAAAAGAGAGAGAGGCATTTTGAGACGAAAATTCTGCAGCATAACGTCTATGTTTCTGGGTTTTAGAAAACATTGAAAAGAGAGGGGACATGGGTAAAACATTCATAAATGACCCATAAAACAGTAGAGGGACATAATAATAAGGATATATGAACATGGTAATGAAATTTGAAGGAAATACCATTTGAAATTAAAAACACGGAAGGAAGACAAAAATTAGATTTCTCTTATGAAAATTCGGCAGCCTAACGGCGTCACTTAAACTTCAACAAAAATGAATTGAAAAGTTTAAATAGGGTCTCTCATCATATGAACATAAGAGTTCAGTATGATAGATATAGAGATCATACCCCAACATATTTAAAAAGGAACTTGAAAGACTTGACATGGAAGTAGAACTTTGAAAAGAATGAGAAGGGTGAAAGAATCCCCTTAAAAATTCGGCAGCCTAACGACGCCACTTAAAACTTCAAAATACTGAATTGAAGAGATAAAATGGGGTCTCTCATCATATGATCATAAAATATAAGTATGACAAATTTAGAGATCATACCCCAACATAATTAAAAAGGAAATTGAAAGACTTGACATGGAAGTAGAACTTTGAAAAGAATGAGAAGGGTGAAAGAATCCCCTTAAAAATTCGGCAGCCTAATGGTGCCACTTAAAACTTCAAAATACTGAATTGAAGAGATAAAATGGGGTATCTCATCATATGATCATAAAATATCAGTATGATAAATTTAGAGATCATACCCAACATAATTAAAAAGGAACTTGAAATACTTGACATGGAAGTAGAACTTTGAAAATAATGTGAAGGGTGAAAGAATCCCCTTAAAAATTCGGCAGCCTAACGGCGCCACTTAAAACTTCAAAATACTGAATTGAAGTGATCAAATGGGGTATCTCATCATATGATCATAAAATATCAGTATGATAAATTTATAGATCATAACCCAACATAATTAAAAAGAAACTTGAAATACTTTACATGAAAAATAGATCTTGAAAAAAAATGAGAAGGGAGAAAGAATCCATTACAAAAATTTCGGCAGCCTAACGGCGCCACTTAAAACTTCATAAAACGAAATAATGAGAGTAAGAGGGGACCTCTAATTATATGAACATAAAAAGGGCAGTAATAGGAGTATAAAATAACATCCTTTAACATAAGAACATGGAGCATGAAAGAAATTACATAAAAGAGATTTCTTGAAAAGAAAGAGAGAGATCAGATCCCTTACCTTAAAACGTAACTCTTAAAACTCAAAGGTTTGGACCTTGAGGGCTTGGGGGAACCTTGGGAGGACTCCTTGGGAGGTAAGGAGACCATAAATTCGTTGGGGGAGAGTTGGGAGTGAAAACTAAAGGAGGAAAGGGTGGGTATTTATAGGGAAAGTGAGGGGACAAGGCATTAATGGCCAAGGGACACCTCAAAAGTGGTTTTTCTCAAAACCATGTGCTCTCCCTTGGCATTTACCATGGAGTTAGGCCACATGGGGCCCCCAAAACAATAATTCATCACCCTTGGCCGGCCAAACCTTAAAATATCTCATGACATCATCATGACACAGTTATGATGTCATTAAACATACCGAAACCCTAAAACTGTATTTTTACTATTCACTGAAAATTCAACTTTCTCAGAAAGAACCCAAAATTTCACCTTAATCAAATATCAATGTTCTGATTTCAAAAATGAATTCCATTTTATAAAAATAATTTTCTAAATATTTTTAATTTATTTTTTAAATAAATACACTATTCACCGAAAATTCATTTTTTCAGAAAAAACCCCCAAAATTACCATAACATAATATCGGTTCTCTGAGTTCAAAAATGAAATCCATTTTATAAAAATAATTTTCTAAATATTTTTAATTAAATTTTTAATTAAATTTTTAATTAAAAAACACTATTCACTCGAAAAAACTAATACTTGAATAATAATTTATGAAACCGTTATTTAACCATTTTATGGAATCACATTACTTAATCAAGGTGCCTAGATTATATTAATACTTTCTTTAAGTGAGATTACTAATCCATTTGGACACATTACTAATCCTAATCATAAAATCACTATTCATAATTTACTATTCATCAAAAATCAAGTTGATCTTATTAGACTCTAAATTTCGTACTAAACATAATTATAGAAGACCATTTTTTGAAAATCATTACACATTTTTAATTATTTAAGGTTTACATAAATTTTTTTAAAATATCCTTTTTCTAAAATTCATCAAAAATATGTATATTATATTTATCCGATCATTTAAAAATTCATAAACATCATCATTAGAAGAAATCCCAATTTTTATTTAAAACAAAGGATTACACAAGGAAGTTACGGTCTCCTTACATAGCCCCTTATCACACCAGCATAGGACCTAAGTGTAAGGTGTGCTAAGGTGAGAGAATCTGAGGGAGCCTCAGCCAACATCGCACGAGTAATAATTTCTATTAGTTTGAACTTCTCGCAAAGGTGATTCTGTTCTAGCTTGACACGATGATGTTCGGCTTGGGTTTGGTCTAGATCAAAGCCCAGTGGTGCTACCTCCTTCCTAAGTTCTATTAGATGGGCTTCGATCAGTCCAAGACTACTGGGTGAGGCCATCGAATCTTCTTTCTATAACAATTAACCAAGATTACTTGTATTTATAGACAATAATCGAAACGTTTAGTTTCCAGCGGTCATATTGACCAATGGTCATATAACAGTCAAAACCCAACGGTCTCATTTTAATTATAATCATGTTATCAAATGAAACATTTTTGTTGAGTATAAAAAATAAAATAAAATGACACATAAAATTTAGGAAACAAGATTTATTCAAAATTTTGGGTCGTTACAATCTTCCCCCCTTAAGAAATTGCATCCTCGCAATTTTTTTTAAAATTAGGTTTTGAAATTTCATTGAAAGTACCAAATCGGAAAAGGAGTCAGTAAAACTATTACTTTAAAAGAAAGAAAGGGAAGTACAAAGGTCACCCGAGTTAACCCACACTAGGATTCCATGTAGGAAAACATGGACATGGAGGAGAAAACAAAAGGTCAAGTTCTGAGGGAGAGTGATAGAAAACATGATTAGGAGAAAGTTAACAATAAGAAAATCCCAAACATAGGATGTGTGTAAAATGTCTTTGATTACCTAGTAGGAAACGTAAACCAACAATGTTTTTGTTTTACATTCCTTTTCATAATTTTGAGGAATTAATTTACTACATGGAATAGAAACATAAGAAAATATACCTGTCTTCATGTAGAGTTTCATCCTTTAACAAGTTTCTACCTAAACTAATCTTTTCTCCAAACGATGAGCATTCAAAACTACTTGGTCTCATCAAAACACAATAATCATCTTCTAGAGAATCACGTAATCCACAAAAGATTAACTATCTATTTCTTCTATCTTTAAACATTATCCCAAAAACAGTAAGGTTAAACAACTCTTTAAAAAGGAAGAATCCCATAGGAATGGAAACTACTTTTAAATATTCAAAGTTCCATGGTAATACCCAAAGTTCATCATAGACCATTCCATAAATAACGGTCCTTAAAATTCCTCAAAATAAACCAAATTAAGATTGAAACCCAAATACAAGAAGGATTTGATAACATAGTCTTCCAAAATAAACTTCATTGTTCATCTCCAAACAACATCAACCACTCTTAACATCTTATAACAAAAGTATCTAACCTAAAGATATTTTACCCAAGATAGGTTAATCATTCCCATAAGTAACCTAAATTACTATAAGTCCACCATAAATTCATCGATTCTTCAAAATATAAGTCAACCTTACTCCTCAATAAAAATACCGTAGTAATCTATTTTCCTCGATCATATAGGGTCCCCAAAATAGTGAATGTCTTCCAAAATAATAATAATCTTTTAATCCCCTAATCATCTCTGTCGTATTAATACAGAAATCGTAGAATTTCCTATCACATTGGTTGTTGGGACATGTTCTTCCATTTCTCGCCATTAACTAAGAAAAGAAACTATAATTAGGGGCTTAAATACTTAGCTAATAATCATGAAAAGGAACTTAAATCATATAAGGATAACTTGTAGTAGAAAGGTATACCCTAACTTGTGATCCCCTAGGTTCCCATCTAGGTTATCCATGATCATATATTCTTATGTGAATCTTTATTTTATTTTATCTGTGTTCCTTTAACAATGGTTCATACTAAGCTTATGAATTTACCAAAGCATATCCCCCAGGAGTGTCATAACCAAGAGTGCAGCAAGGGCTGTTGTCGTGTACCAGTTCCCATTTGAGTCTAGCTCAAAGCGGTGTTTTCGGGTTTTACCCCTATGTACATCGGTGCCAGAGCCACCTCTACCCGCTCGTATCCAGACAGATATGTATTTTCTTGGAAACCCAATACTCAATACTCACCAAAATACCAGGAAGATTTCCTATATATAAACTTTTCTATAGGCTTCTTCCTAAAGTTTTCATATCCTAATTTCCACAAATAACTAAACCATACTTTGATACCAACTATAGCATCCCGTCTTTTTATAACATAACTTTCATTTCATTACACGGAACTGAGGATCTTTAAGGTTTAGTGTCTTGGAAACAAGGAACATAATACATGAAAAGAACAAAAAACACTCTTCTTAAACACTTTAAAGGATTCTCCTTAAGTTTATCCTAGGTTCATTACTGTATCTCATAACCTGGGGACATACATCAAAAGAAAGGGTGAGCAGAAGTCTTAGTAAGGGAAACAAGAGAAACATTTTACATGTGAACTTGAGATACTCAATAAGGTCATGAAAAGAAGTTTAAGGTATGAGCAAGAAATCATGAGATACATCATAATAAAAATAACATTTTTTTCAAAACTTGAAGATGTGGCTACAACATTTAATATTGACAATCATTTCATTTCACCAAGGTCCATCCCCAAGGTGTCGTTAAAAATTACCATGGTTATTCACCCAGGCGTCGTTAAAAATTACCAAGGTTATTCACCAAGGCGTCGTTAAAAATTGTCATCTCTAGAGATTAAGTCTTTACCTAATGCATTGGAGCGCTATCTGGGAGCACCCTTGAAATGTCTTTATTATCATGTGAGCCACATATATCATCATCAATAATTTCATAAACAACCCATATAGCATAAAAGAAATGGGTTTCATTTCGTAATCATAACGTTTTAAAAAACTGCTTTAAAGACATGATCTTTATGTCACTTTAAACCCACGGAAAGGGAAAGAGGGTTTCATGTATGTAAATCCCAGAATTTCAAATAGAACATTTTGATATATATGTGAATACCCCTGTAGAAATAAGAGCCTTGAGTATTCACTTTATAACAAAAAAAATAATTTTGATAAAATAGAGAGAGGCATTTTGAGACTAAAATTCTGCAGCATAACGGCTATGTTTCGGGGTTTTAGAAAACATTGAAAAGAGAGGGGACATGGGTAAAACATTCATAAATGACCCATAAAACAGTAGAGGGACAGAATAATAAGGATATATGAACATGGTAATGAAATTTTAAGGAAATACCATTTGAAATGAAAAACACAGAAGGAAGACAAAAATTAGATTTCTCTTATGAAAATTCGGCAGCCGAACGACGTCACTTAAACTTCAACAAAAATGAATTGAAAAGTTAAAATAGGGTCCCTCATCACATGAACATAAGAGTTCAGTATGATAGATATAGATATCATACCCCAACATAATTAAAAAGGAACTTTAAAGACTTGACATGGAAGTAGAACTTTGAAAAGAATGAGAAGGGTGAAAGAATCCCCTTAAAAATTCGGCAGCCTAACGGTGCCACTTAAAACATCAAAATACTGAATTGATGAGATAAAATGGGGTATCTCATCATATGATCATAAAAGATCAGTATGATAAATTTAGAGATCGTACCCCAACATAATTAAAAAGGAACTTGAAAGACTTGACATGGAAGTAGAACTTTGAAAAGAATGAGAAGGGTGAAAGAATCCCCTTAAAAATTCGGCAGCCTAACGGCGCCACTTAAAACTTCAAAATACTGAATTGAAGAGATAAAATGGGGTCTCTCATCATATGATCATAAAAGATCAGTATGATAAATTTAGAGATCATACCCCAACATAATTAAAAAGGAACTTGAAAGACTTGACATGGAAGTAGAACTTTGAAAATAATGAGAAGGGTGAAAGAATCCCCTTAAAAATTCGGCATCCTAACGACGCCACTTAAAACATCAAAATACTGAATTGAAGAGATCAAATGGGGTCTCGCATCATATGATCATAAAAGATCAGTATGATAAATTTAGATATCACACCCCAACATAATTAAAAAGGAACTTGAAATACTTTACATGAAAAATAGATCTTGAAAAAAATGAGAAGGGAGAAAGAATCCGTTACAAAAATTTCGGCAGCCTAACGGCGCCACTTAAAACTTCATAAAACGAAATAATGAGAGTAACAGGGGACCTCTCATTATATGAACATAAAAAGGGCAGTAAGAGGAGTATAAATAAACATCCTTTAACATAAGAACATGGAGCATGAAATAAATTACATAAAAGAGATTTCTTGAAAAGAAAGAGAGAGATCGGATCCCTTACCTTAAAACGTAACTCTTAAAACTCAAAGGTTTGGACCTTGAGGGCTTGGCGGAACCTTGGGAGGACTCCTTGGGAGGTAATAATACCAGAAATTCGTTGGGGGAGAGTTTGGAGTGAAAACTAAAGGAGTAAAGGGTGGGTATTTATAGGGAAAGTGAGGGGACAAGGCATTAATGGCCAAGGGACACCTCAAAAGTGGTTTTCTCAAAACCATGTGCTCTCCCTTGGCATTTACCATGGAGTTAGGCCACATGGGGCCCCCAAAACAATAATTCATCACACTTGGCCGGCCAACCCTTAAAATATCTCATGACATCATCATGACACAGTTATGATGTCATTAAACATACCGAAACCCTAAAACTGTATTTTTACTATTCACTGAAAATTCAACTTTCTCAGAAAGATCCCAAAATTTCACCTTAATAAATATCAATGCTCTAATTTCAAAAATGAACTCCATTTTATAAAAATAATTTTCTAAATATTTTTAATTTATTTTTTAAATAAATGCACTATTCACTGAAAATTCATTTTTTCAGAAAAAACCCCAAAAATTACCATAACATAATATCGGTGCTCTGAGTTCAAAAATGAAATCCATTTTATAAAAATAATTTTCTAAATATTTTTAATTAAATTTTTAATTAAAAAACACTATTCACTCAAAAAAACTAATACTTGAATAATAATTTATGAAACCGTTATTTAACCATTTTATGGAATCACATTACTTAATCAAGGTGCTGAGATTATATTAATACTTTATTTAAGTGAGATTACTAATCCATTTGGACACATTACTAATCCTAATCATAAAATCACTATTCATAATTTACTATTCATCAAAAATCAAGTTGATCTTATTAGACTCTAAATTTCGTACTGAACATAATTGTAGAAGAACATTTTTCGAAAATCATTACACATTTTTAATTATTTAAGGTTTACATAAACATTTTTAAAATATCCTTTTTCTAAAATTCATCAAAAATATGCATACTATATTTATCCGGTCATTTAAAAATTCATAAACATCATCATAAGAAGAAATCCGAATTTTTATTTAAAACAAAGGATTACACAAGGCAGTTATGGTCTCCTTACATAGCCCCTTATCACACTAGCATAGGACCTAAGTGTAAGGTGTGCTAAGGTGAGAGAATCTGAGGGAGGCTCGGCCAACATCGCACGAGTAGTAATTTCTATTAGTTTGAACTTCTCGCAAAGGCGATTCCGTTCTAGCTTCACACGATGAAGTTCGGCTTGGGTTTGGTCCAGAGCAAAGCCCAGTGGTGCTACCTCCTTCCCAAGTTATGTTATATGGGCTTCGATCAGTCCAAGACTACTGGGTGAGGCCATCAAATCTTCTTTCTATAACAATTAACCAAGATTACTTGTATTTATAGACAATAATCGAAACGTTTAGTTTCTAGCGGTCATATTGACCAATGGTCATATAATAGTCAAAACCCAACGGTCTCATTTTAATTATAATCATGTTATCAAATGAAACATTTTTGTTGAGTATAAAAAATAAAATAAAATGACACATAAAATTTAGGAAACAAGATTTATTCAAAATTTTAGGTCGTTACAAACCTTTTACCTAGATGTCCTCGCAACATGATGTTAAACTGTATGGTTTTTTCCTCATCACTAAACTTAAAAGGCATGATGTGTCCTTTTAAGCAGCACCAAACTATGTGAGTATTAATTCATTTCACAAGGATACATAGGAACCCATCTTATGGGATTGACCCCAACATTGAAACAACTTTCGTATCTTTGAATGATGATAAAATCTAGAGCACCCCACTATGTGGCTTAAAATGAGTATCATAATAAAAAATAACCAAATAATTCCTAATCAACATATAATAAGGTACCATAAATTGATATCCATGGATATATAAAGATGTCTCCATTTATAAAGAACCTTGTATATATATATATACGATTCTAAAATTCATACATGATACTAATTTATTTTTAATTAAAGGGTAACCCTTGTCATACTTGGGAATTAATGAAGGATTCATGAATATGTCTTAAATCTTTAAGAGATTCTTAGAGTAGGTAATAATCCCCCCCAAGGGTGCGATGCACCGAAAATCCCATACTCTCAACCAATGTGAGTCCCTAAGCATCATTTGAACCATTTCCCAATGACCACCTGCCTTTGGAAAGTAGGTTCATTAAATATATTGAATAAGGGAAGCATTAGGTGTTTCCGATGTTATGAATAAAACCCACTGGAGGTTGTTAGAAAATAGTGAGCCTAAAATGGATGATTTTTTGACCATTCAATCCCCCAAAATCAACCTTAAATCATTCCATCACATTTTCATAGAAAAAAAATGGTGAACCTGAAATGGATCCTTAACTAAGATGATTTTGTCACCCACACGGTAGGCCCCTTTTGTTCTCAAAATGAAAGAGGTCCAAACAATAAAACCAAATATGCATGTGTTCATTTATTTAGATGATTATTTGAAGGATATTTCTTGTTTTTTTCACCTACATTTCAAGAACCCTTGATAATAACTCCCTGCGATTCAAATGGCATCATAGTAGTTCTCACAAATGTGCACATTAGATACTGCACAAGATGAGTTCTCAACTAAGAAAGGGTCACCATATCTCAACTAGAATCTTAAATTCTAAGTATCAAATGCATTGGTTTGGGAGTACCACCAAAATGGTACCATACCAACCCATAAGGAGGCTTGAAAGGCCCTCCATTTCATGAAGCCCCACCAGTTGCCCGCTCAATGACGACTAGTGGTCCAGAAGAAGAAAACAAATCACCATATCCAAGAATTTTGCGATCTTATCCTCATAATGAAACAATAAACTTCTCCATTATCTTGTGGAGGAAAATAAAGAGGCCACAAATGGACTCACCTAAAAGAAATAGGGCTCCTTTCAAAGGGACCCTGCCAGTATTTTCTACTACCAATGCCACACGACAGTGAACCCTAATCATTATGAGGGTGCCATCATCAGATTTTTATCACAGTTCATCTAGACCCAAGTATAAAATATAGTCCATATAGGGAATAAAATGGTCAATAGGGAATAGGGATACACCTATGTCACCTTCCAGATAATCCTTCCAACAAAATATGGTGGGAAACAACAAGTAAGAAAAAATATCTTCCCTCACCCAAAAATCCCACTAGTCAGATTCGGTGGGAAATCATGAGTAGGAAAAAACACCTTCCCACATCAATCAAGTATTCTAGTAAACTTTTATGGCACACCATGAGTAGGTGTACACACTTGTCTGCATCTATTAAGCCTATCAGTAGCCTCTTCTAGCATCATCTGGACAAATAAGCCAGCAAGTACCAAAAACAAAAAAGGGGAAAACCCAAATCTATGCTCCCACCCCTGAGTACTATCAGTAACCACTAGAAGGAAACGGTGTACAATAGTAGGAAACACCCCTGATATAGCCAAGTAATGGGCATATATCCTCATTCTATCGACTGAAGTTACCAAGAACATCCTAAAAATGGTGAAATGGAAAATGAAAATTCCTTCCCACATAATACAAACCTTATAGGATATAATAACAACAACAATAGTGGAAGAGGGGTGGAGACACAACTCTATCCCAAAAAATGGGGTGACTCATCAACATGTCACTCCAGAGCAGAAACAAATCTATTCTCCCATACAAGAGGTTCATGGTCTAAATTCCATCCCAATATATAAACAACTGGATTGTGTCTATACCCCTATTCTAGTTGTATGTAATTAGCCTATTCTAGTGTCCACTATGAGGTAGGATCAAACCCATTCCAAAATTAAATAAACCTTTTAGAAAGTTTCAGTAGCATCACAGGAGATAAAAAAACAAGTGTCCCTATATGGAAACCACTTTCCCAAAAAAGTATCCCCAGTCACTCACAAGAAGGAATCCAAAACGAATCCTAACTAGAGATGACTGGAAAATGGAGAGATGAGCTACAATAATGGTCTGATTAATGATGGAGTTATTAAAGCCCTCAAATGTTTATTTGTGGGAACTCAAGATCCTACTCTCCCATTACCAAATCATGGTAATAATAGTAGAAGTTCTGAAGGTCCTCCCTAGACATACCACTATGAAGGGTTGCTTCATGTATAGAATCTGATAAATTTAGAGATCCCATATCCTAATGAGATCCAAAAAACCCTTCACATGGGCAAAAGGCCAAACAACATGAAAGTACTCCCCTTTATATCATCTTCCATGAAGGTACTCCCCAAGGTATATGCTACAAGAAATCTCCTCTTAGTTAGATGTCAAGCTGTAATGGTAGTACTCTCCATAATAACATTTCACTTCATAAAAGATGGTCCTCCCCTTGGAAATTTAATGATGAGAAAACCCTACTAATATGATACACTTGGGAAAATGTGGATATTCATTTCTAATGCATAGTCATTGAAAATTAGAATCATTTCTCAGCTAGAAGACAACCCAAGGTGATGATCATTATCTGGACCACCCTTAGATCAACTACCTTCTAATGTTATAGAGGAATTCCCTACCAATATTTCCATTTATAATAAAGCAGCAGAAGAAGTGTCCACTTTGGTTTGACTAGGGTGAGGGGAATATGAAAAAATATGAATAAGACATGTTGATTATGAGGAAAAAATTGGCTAAAGACAACATACCGGTCATGTTTTGGCCTTTATCCACTTCCCATTAGAGAATTCCAGAGGAACTGTAAGAAGGTTGTGTGTAAGAAAGTGGGATCAATATATGGAAAAATCTTCATCATTTAAGAGAAAAATATTTCCTTACGATGAATATATAATCCATACCAATGTAATAGAAGGGTTATTCTATAAAATTTACTTGAAAACTCTTCTATTTGCATAAAACCCAAAATTGGGAAAAAAGCACTGAGCCCTTCAATAAATATGTCTCAGCATGTTAAAATAATTACATAAGATGGTCATTGATTCCCCATCCAATTTCCATATCAAATAATGGGGTGAACATGGGGTGTTTCATTTCACCATGTTCCCCAATACTCATATCCTACCAAAGGTGATGTTGTGCAATGTCCTAACCTCATATTGAGTTTAAAAAACAGACTCTGTTCATAATAGATGATATGCTAAAAAAACATTCCCAAACTAACAATCACTGATGTTAGGCTAGAAGAGAGAAATCCATTGAAATAATTTTTCATCAGGCATATGAAAATATTGATTAAGCCTCCTGCTTAAGGGGAATAAATCTTCTGATAGAAAAAATGTCGCAAATGCCAAAAATTTCATTAGAAGTAGGTTGTTTAGGTGAAAAATAAACAATTCACCCATACCATGTTCAAACACAGCTCCATAAAATCAATAAGGAAGCTACAAAAATAGCATTCACAACAATATTAGATTAATCCTAGTCCATAGGGCTGAGGGATTTTTTACCACAACCTTTGAGATCATCCAAAAAGATTTGAAAGGTTATATAGAGGGAGAAGGAATAGCCCCAAACCACAAGGATGAGTGATTTTTTTTACCTCAATAGTCTTCTCATTAATGGAATTATATATTATCCCAACTAGGGGGAATGTCATAAAATGAATCCTCCTAGATCGTCCAATCCCATGATCCAATATCATTACTGTGAACACACACACAAAAATTCTTGTATATTTCCTTCAGATTACCATATTCCAAATAGTTTTGAGAGAAACAGTAGAGGAGAGGAAAAGGCATCATGGAGTGTGAAAACAAAGTCAGTTTCACAAAGAGACAAATTAAATGCCTTTAATACATTATGTGTCAGTGAATTTTATTAACACCACACCTGTAGACCCTATATAACATGAGGATAATATATAGAAGTAAGAATAGAATGTTTTAGTTCATAATATGGTCCACACCGAATCAATTGAATGAGGCATGCATACCCATAACTAGAGGCTTTCTCTGAATTTGGGTAATCCCCCAAAAAGAGGAAGATATAAAAAAGTTGAGAATAATCAATGCATAACTACTCTAAGACAACATTCCTACGAGAAATGGTCACCTAAACTCACATTTTGAATAAGTTTACCTCAATAAATATTGTTCACCCTGATAAATAAAAAATAACCAAAACATATGTTCAATATTAATGAACGATGACTAGAATATGTGGACTCCATAATAGGAAGATATCAAGAGTTCCCTCTATTGGGTACAAAACCAAGGTTGTCTCAAACATATCATCATCAACTAGCACATGTAGGCTACCCACCAATGGTACGATTTGAGCCGTCAAAAATGGATTTACCTATTGCTTCCCCTAATCAATATTATATTCTACTAGATATCACTCAAGTGATCCTCAATACAATTTAGTTGTAAACAATTTGGTTGGAATCTATGGAAGATAGGAATGCACAAGTGCATCTAGAAAATAGGCATCACCATGAATTAGTGGATTTGAACCCTCATCCACTAAATTTTGGGAACCCCACATTTCCATATTTTAATGGGTTAGGGAATACAGAGAATCATTTGATGTATTTCATGTTCCAATGTTATCCAATGATGGGGAACCCCTCACAAAAATAAGTAGTGAAACTCAAATTCTTTATATAAACAATACAAGATCCAACATTCATATGGTACACTATTTTTACAGCTTGATTAGTCGTGGGATTGGAAAATCTTCATTGATAGTTTCTCTTTCAATTCATCTCAACATTGTAGAAGAAAAAAAATCATATACCTCTAGAAATAAAAATAATTGGAGAAGGAGAGGGTATCTTATTTCATTGCTCAATGGAAATGGTTGACCTACTCATTGAACTTATATCTCCCCAAAAAGATTTTTTGTCTATCTGTATAGAGAAGTTATTTAACAAGTTCCTTACACCACTCATCCCTATAAAATACACATGATCCTTTCCAGATCTCATCACAATAGATAAGAAAATGAAATATTCCATCTTGTGCACCAAGGAAAAGACATGGAAAGTAAAGGTTGCTACTATTATGCTTAAACTAGCACCTTCCTCAGATTTAGATTTGAAACTAATGTCATATCTTGTAGCCCCTCCTCCTAAGAATCAGTAAAAAAACACATGTTGTCAAGATCAGTGAAGATATCAATGGTGAAACTAGTTTGAAGAGTTAAAGAACAAGGTTTATTCGTTCCAAGATAACCAAGTCCCTGGCTAGTTCATTACAACTTTGTAAAACAACTTTTATAATGTTTCCAAATCCCAAGTAGCCTGATCAGACTGGTCTCAAAGATCTAAAAAACTATTTCCCCTTACACTAAATTTTGTTACACACTATTCAAGAATACATTTTTTTCAAAGACATCCTAAAAAAATGGTGCAGTTTGGACAGGTAAAGCTGGGAAAGTCACCCGCACAGGTAGCATGCGTTTCTATCACCAATATAGAGGATGAGGGTGAATGGAAGGAAGTTACTAACAAAGGTACATAGAATTTTAGTGATTGTATGATCATAAATACAATCAATTGGACTCTTGATATCCTCTAAGAAAATTTTAAGAAACCAATTATACCCCTACACACTTCCACTATGACACAACCAACTCCCTCGATGCCACATCCCTTAAAAATACAGTCTTCAAACAAATCACATAGCTAAAAGAGAGGGAACAAAACACATGAATATGAACCTGTACCAATACCACTCTATCAAAATTCATGCTTTTTTCCCAAACGCACAGGCACCGCCCCACCAAATGGTATAACAAGAGTCATCCCACCAGAAGGAGTCCTCATTAGATGAGGATTTGATCTTTAGTTCTATTAATGATATTCAATTAATGGATCCCTTATAATATGATGAGTGTAGATATGAAACCAAATTCTCTAAATTTCATTAGGGAATTAAGGGAATAGGCCATAGGGGTCTAGGATACAGGGGAAGATGTGGTCACAACATAAATCAATACTTCCGCCATATCCCTACTCGGCCTGTCTATACGACCGAAACTCATAAGAGAGCCCTCCAGTGGGCCCAGTAGGAGAAGGAAAGCTTCCCAATATATTCTAGAGACTGACCTAACCCGATCATCCTAAAACATTAATTAGAGGGGACACCATACCCAAATAATATTCGACGTGTTGGCAGACTGAGTCATCTTAACCCACCAAAGACAAAAGTGCCTCCAACTCTTGTTTCAAGGGTTGATCTACCTATATCAAGTACTTCAGTTCCTAAATTTATTACAAAAGACCATACCCATGATGGGAAGTGAATAAATTTAGCTCATAAGTTTGACGTTTTAATGAAATTATCCCTAGTTATAACCAATTTTTCAATCCTATATACTGTAAGTTGATCAAGAAACCTCCAGGAATCACTCGTAGAGGATTTATTAAGACATTAGGAATTTGATGCATAAGTTGATGCTACTGAAGTATATCATACAGATAAAAATACTAAATAATTAAAAAAGATAATATCTTTCATGGATCAAGACAAAGATGTATTTATACAAGGAAACATATGACCATTTTATGTATCTAGCAGGATAAATGATTTTGATATTTGATGAGAATTCATTGAAAACAGATCAGGATTCAACCTCATTCTAGCCTGAACACTTCACCAACCAGGTTACAGTAAGGCCCACTTTTCCCCCTCTGCTATGATGCCATAGGTTTATGATAAGAACAAGAAAAATCCTCTCATTAGAATCAAGCTCAAGGCCCAATTCGGGGACCTTGTATACAAATCAAAATTTCTAGTTATTCAGTAAGACACAACTTTCAATGTTCTTCTAGGGAGACCATGGTTTCATCAGTATGTGGCAATCCCCTCCTCATACATCCAATGCCTCAAATATTTCATTATTTAAAAATTTGGGACATTTTATGGTTATAAATATACATTCAAGTCCTAGGAAATTTAGTACATTGATGCAAGGTTATACCAAAGTCAAGGGAAGCAACCCATGACCAACGATGTTGCTCGGTTCATGACCCCAAATGGTCTAGAAATAACCCTAAACAATCCCTTAAAACAAATAATTGAAGGATATGTGATGAATATACATCAAATAAAAGGTATGGGACAAAATTTAGGTATATATTTGGCAACCTTCATGATATCAGTCATGATGACTAGGCCCAAAAGCACTGAAATAGTCATAGACCATCTAGAAAGTGGTAGAAGATTGGATGAAAATGCCCTCATTATATAAATGGATTCCCAATAGATACCTTCCTCATTAGATAATCCAAGAGTTTATAAAGATACTCTTTCTATATCCCTTACTCCATACCCTTTGGATCTTTGAAAAGACCTGATATTTCTAGTGGGGTCATAGGGAGTCACTTTATCTTTCAAATGTCAAAATGGTGACACCCTCCTAAATTTTGAGAGCTTCCTCCATTACCAAATTCCACCCTGAGTGAGGTAGAACAGGAAGAGCAATGGGAAGAGGAAGAGGATGAGGTGGAGGACCTCATAGATTCCCATAAAGTATTTTATAATGGTGTTTCTAACATAATATATGAACTCAAATAAATAAATCTGGATAAAAAAGAAGACCCACAACCCACTTTGATTAGTGTGGACATGTATTTTTAAGAACAATAGGTATACACCTCATTTATGAAGAAACATCAGGATGTGTTCACCTGGAATTACAAAAAGAATCTAGGCCTTGATCTTGAGGTGGACACTCACCACTTGGTATTTATAAAGAACCACTAGGGTTAAAAACAAGAAACCAGAAGGACACACCCAACTCATGCCACCAAAATTGAGGTTGAATTTGGCAATCATATAAAATCCAATTTCATTTGGGAAGGCCAATGCCTGACTTGGATAGAAAACATAGTTCTAATAAATAATAATGAGGAAATCAAGGTTTATATCAACTGTATAGATCACAACTGAAACTCTTAGAAAGATGATTTCTTAGTCCTGATCATAGAGCTGCAGATTGATGAATCAACCAGATATCAAGATATCTCCATCATGGATGACTATTTGGGGTATAATAAAATTTTATTGGCCAATAAGATGGATAAACCGCCTCCTTTAGGTCCCTTAAAGGAGTATTTTTTATTAGGTAATACCTTTTTTCTTGAAAAATGATGGTGCTACATACCAACGTGCCATGCATCACATTTTTAAACCCTTATTAGGGAGGTTTTTTGAATTCTATGTCAATGACCTGATGGTTAAGTATCAACAAAATTCCAATCACTTGGTTGATCTTGAGACTATATTCAACAAACTAAAACAACACATCCTGAAGATGAAACCCTTGAAATGTTCTTTAGGGGTCACCTTAGGAAAATTTCTCAGTTATGTCATATGCCATTATGGAATTAAATTCAACCCTGAGAAGACAGAGGTTATACTCAGTATGTCACCACCTCAAAACCTTAATGAGTTGAGAGGACTTCAGGGAAATATTTCTTACATTCAACACTTTATATCAAACCTCATGGGGAATTTTTTCCACTTCACCAAGTTTATGCAAAAGGGGGTCACATATCAATGGACCAAAGACTATCAGGAAGTATTTGGAAGTATTAGGAAATATCTTTTGAGTCCACCAGTGTTAACACTACATGTTGAATGTAAGCCACTCAATATATATGTGATATCATTGGAATGATATCTAGAAACTTTACTTTTATAAAATAATGATGCTATGAATGAAAAAATCCTTTATTGTCTCAGTTGAACCATTCTTAACATTGAGACGCATTATTTGGATATCGAAAAGAGCATCTTATCATAAATATTCACAGTTTAAAAATTGCGTCACTACCTGAATGACCATGAGGTCTATTTAGTCTCTTTATTTAACCTACTCAAATATATCCTCAGTTGTCCTATGTTGACAGGATGTTTGACAAGGTGGGTGGAAATCTTACAATAGTTTGACATACAGTTCATGCCTCATAAAGCAATAAAAGGCCTGGATTTTGTAGATTTTATCGCAGAACACCCATCTACAGAAACATCATCATTAAATAATGAATTTCTTGATGAAGAGATCATTTATTACAAAGATGAATCCCTAACATGAGAAATTTATTTTGATCCTGAATCAATAAGACCAAAGGGGAAGAGAATGGAAGACCCTAATCTTAAAAAAATCGGGTTGGGATTCATTCTTATCTCTTTAGAAAAGGCAGTATTATCTTACTTATTCATGTTGTTAGAAGACTATACAAACAATGAGGTAGAATATCATACCCTCATTGTGATCCTAGAATAGGAACTTCAAATACCAATGGGCCACCAAAGGGTGAAAGTAAATTTACTATTGGTAATAAAATAGATCAATGAGGATTATTCTATCAAAAAAGAAGAACTAATACCCTAACTTGACTATGTTTGAGGACTAATGGAAGAGTTTCCTTTAGATCCAAAAAATGAATCACATCCCATGATCATAGAATTCCCGGGATGATGCATTGTAAAATGCTTCAAAAAATTTACTAACTCAAGAACGAGATGAAACAATCATCAGTATTGAACATCACCGAGTGGTCTTACCTTTTTCTCATGTCAACATGGAAGGGGTCAATGAGGTTAGTCCCATTCCCAAAGCAGATGGTCCCATGAATGGTTAGATGATAACCATTTTTGACTACCTTCAAAATAGAGTGATCTCATTGGACAGATATAGAAAAGATAAAATCCAATGATGAGGGACCAACTTTACTCTTTATAATGGCTAAAATCACTAAAAAGTCCTCTATAAATGAGCCTTTTATAGAGTTATTCTCAGATGCATTGATAGATAAGAGACCTTCACTATCATGAGAGAGGTGCTTATGGGAGCTCGTGGTGCCCACAAGTTAGGGTTCAAGCTTTCCCATCAAATCTAAAGACTTGTAGATTTTTGGACTTCAATAACATAGGATTTCATTGAATTCTCCAAGAGATTCCATTCTTTCCAAGAGCATGCCAAATTTATCCATCAACCCTCAGAGTTTCTACTCACATCCAAATAATCCTGACCATTTTTCTTATTGGGAATGTATGTTGTAGGGTAATTTCCAAAAACTACAATTAGACCATTAAAATATATCTTAATTGCTACCAACTTCTTCTCTAAATGGGCCAAGGAAATACCCCTCAAAGAATTCGATGCCAAAAGAATCATCATCTTCATGAAATACAACATAATTACCATATTAGTGTCCCTTATACAACACTGATATAAAAGAGAACCAATTTATATTATGCTAAGTTAGAGAATTTGTACCAGGATTATAATATCAAATCAAACAACTCATCCTACTATCACGTAGTGACTAATGAATAGATTGAGTCCTTCAAAAATACCTCTTCGAACATACTCTTGAAGATAGTGGATAGGGATAAAAATTATTATCCATAAAATCTATTTCATGCCTTGTGGGCCTACTAAAACTTAACTTGTATTTCCACATATGAAACACCATATTCACTATTTATGGAATAAAAGCAGTCCTTCCCATTGAAGTCCAATTTCCCTTTCTCCACATTTCCATATATGATTAGCTATCAATAGATTAGTAATCTTACAAATGTGTGGATTAATTGAAGTGAATCAATGAAAAAATACTACATGCCATACATCACTTAGAGGTCCATCGGAATCAGTTAGCATGATATTTTTACAATGAGGTCCACCTCCATTCGTTCCTCTAAGGAGAAATGATCACCAGTACTCAAGTTTCCAATAATACTAGGAAAGAAGCCTCAAAATCATGAGAAAAGTGGTAGGGACCTTATTTTATACAAAAGCTCCACTATAACCGAGATTGTTCCCTGATATTGATGTATGGAGAGATTATCAAAACCCCTACCAAGATAATATTTCTCAAGAACCACATGAGCCTCAGCCCAGTTGGTGAGGTATCCTTATGTGCATCCACAAGACCCGAGTTCAAAACTAGGTAGAGGCATATTTCCAGGTTACTATAGCAGACTGTAGCAAAACTGTACACTGTACAGGTACAGTAGTAGAACTATATATTGTGCGGGTACTGTAGTAGGTAGTGTAGTAGTTACTGTAGTAGGTACTGTTCGGTACTATAACAGCTGGAACTATTCACCTTGGGCCACCGATTTGGGCTTGGATTCCTTAAGGCTTTTGGGACACCCAGGCCTTCAGGTCAGTAGGGATTTCAATCCACCTTTAAGGCCTTTGGGCTACCTCAAGCCCTTCAGGCCACATGCAGTTGCCCCAAACACACAACGAAAAAGGTACAACCCCAGAAGAGGATTCAGAGAAGGTGTACTCACCAAAGCAGAACCAAATGGATTTGTCAGAATGAGAGGGTATGGATATGCCATTGGTACCAGCCTGTGCTTGCATGAGAAGCCTATCCAGATGGCCATGTAAAGGTGGAGAGCTACTATAATGATGCAGATGTTGGGGAGGGGCAGTTTCTTGTAGATAGTCTAGTTGAATTCCCTAAGACCTTCGGGTCATGTAATCTCCTAAGCCTATGATCCATGTAATCTCTAAGATTATGGGACTTGTAATGGTTCCCCCTCATCCCTTAAAAGGGGGGTTATCAAAAATCAATAAAAATAAAGGCCTTCGGGATATTTGGGCTCAAGAAATACTATGTGTAATGAAAGATCATAGTCCATCTTAGCTACATGATGTTAAACTATATAGTCGGTCTTTTTTTCATGACCTAAAAAAGTATGACATGTCATCCACATCATAAGATGATAAACTGCATGAAACCATCATCCTAACTATATGATGTTAAATTACAGGGTTACTTTATCTTTTTCTAAATGATATTAAACAACATAACACCATGGTACGGTATGCATAACCTTAAAAGGAACACCATATGGTCTTAGTTGTACAATCCAAAACTAAAAGACATCATAGTCAAAAGATGTAATACTTTAAACTACATAGACTAATGTTCTAGTCACAAGATGTTAATCTATACAACAATGTCATTGGTACATGGAAAAAAACTGCATGGTTAACATCATTGTCGTATGATGTAAAATTGCAAAACATTTCAATCCATTCTTGAGTAGATCATAATCATTGGTACTGGTATCCCACCACAAATTTATTTAAGAAAAAAATTTGGATTGATTTCTACCATCATAGGATTTTTAGTGATTCCCTGATCTCTAATTCTGGGTCCATCTATGAAAATAAAAAATGCACCCTCCCTGTGTATGGGTTAGACATGCACACTGATCCTTTATCGAACTACATGTGGCTTGATTTCCATTCCAATGAGATACATAGTGACACCTAGACCACATGTACTAGGACCATCCATGAGGTAAAGAAAAATCCCCCATCATGTAAATAATAAAGATCTATACCAGGGACTCCACACTCCATAGATAATGCCATTTGAAATGATTCCCTTGTGCTCAGACTTATTCCTTCCAAAAATAATACTCCTTATATTGGGAAATTTCAGATCTCCATAATATTTACGTGGAAATTGGTGATGGAATGTCATATTTATGAGGATGACTTTGTCTGAAAATATAGTAATACACCCCATTTGGATTTTTATAAGTTATCCACCAAAAGGGTTTGTCAGCCAAAGGATGCCACTATTTGACTATGAAGTAATATTCCCTAGTTGGATTTGTATAAGTCACCCACCAAAAGGTCCTATCAACTATAGGAACAAATATCCCTAGGAGAGACCTATTCTATCTCCATAATCCACAACAACGTTTTTGTCCCATACCACTCTTTGGATCTGAGAACCCCCAAGATCATGGTTTATGATTTCTTATTTCACATCCAAAGCATTCCAGAGAATCCTTGGCCCATTGAGATATACATCACTCCTAGTTTCCATAAAAAATGCTCCTCACTGTATGAATTAAAACTAAAAAACTCCATATTTCCTCACCATATGATGTTAAACTTCATGGACGATTTCCTCACTTCATGATACTAAACTGCGTAGGTTTCAAGAACTACATATGGATTGATTATCACTTTAAAGAGATACATAGCGACACTTGGATCCCACATCTAGGTCTAGCCACAAAAAATCAAAATTTCCTACCCTTAATTTTTATCACCTTTTAATGGTAGTAAAAACCTTTACCACTCCTTGTTTCTCACACCAAGAATAGATTACATGGGCTTAATAGTTTTGGTAAAATATTCCCTACATGATTAAGGCATATCAATTCACATTAGGGTTACTATGGTCCTAGTTTAAAGAATATAAAAGGAAAACTAGATATCCTTATCACATGGAGTTAAACTGTAGGGTTCACAAAAATTCAAGAACTATGTGTGGATTGATTTATACCATCACATGATAAGTAGTGACAACCAGTCCTCAAATCATGGTTCCAACCACAATATTTCATTTTCAAGATAGGGTACAATGTTCTTTCCACATGAATTTAAACTGCATGTTTTCTTAAGAACTATTTATGGCTTGATTATCCCCTTGACAAGATACCTAGAAACACCTAGATCCTATCCCCTGGACCAACCACGACATAAAAAAAGAAAATCCTATTTTCCCACATATGGGTTAGACCTATATTGGGAAATTATTTCTCCCCATTCTTGATATTTTTGATATGAAATTATCCTCCCGTATCTTAGTAATTTCCTCCCACAAACTAAACTCCATGTTTGGGAAAATCCAAAGCTCCATAAGATTTCCCTAACCATTGGTAGTGGAATGTATGATTCTTAAGGATGCCTTTATTAGACTATGCAGTAATACACTCCAGTTGGAATTACATAATTCACCCACCAAAAGGGCCTTTCAACCTAAGGAGTATATTTTTTGGCTATACTGTAATAAAACCTAGTTGTATTTTCATAAGTTTCCCACTAAAAGGGCCTTTCATCTAGAGGATTCCACTTTTTTACTATGCAATAATATTCCCTAGTTGGCTTTGTGTAAACTTCCCAGCAAAAGGGCATGTCAACTAGAGGTAAATTTATCTATATGAGAGACATCTTCTATCTCCATAAACCCTAGTGATTTTTACCATGTCACTCTTCAGATCCAGAAACCCTCAAATTACATATTATAACCCTCCCCCCATCATATTTGAAAATTATGGAGCATTTTTGGATAAATTACTATTAAAGGGTGAAATTTATAATATTTTGGTTAGAGATAAATGAAATTAACTATATCCCAAAAATCCTCACCATAAGATGTTAAACTACATGGTCCATGTACTGGTCACATAACAATAAAATTCATGATGCTTTGAACATTTTTAAGAAGGGTAATTCCCCCTTGATTTCGGTCGTCTAAAAGAATGTAACATCCTTTAAAAATTTCAAATTTGTGTTGGATATGTCTCCCATTCATGGAAAATTCCAATACATATGATCTCTTAATTCCCATACACATTCCCTTGGTAAACCACCCTTTTTAGTATTGAGGATTTTAGATCCTCACAAACTACCTAAACATCGATGATAGAATGTAAGATTTCTAGGGACTCTTTTTTCAAACTATTTAGTAATACACCCTAGTTGGAATTGCGTAATTTTCTTTCCAAAAGGGCATGTCAACTAGAGAAAAATTCATCCCCAAGAGAGACCTCTTCTGTCTTCATAAGGCCCAATGACAACATTGTAATGGAAACCACTTTTCAAATATGGTTTATAACCTTTACTTTCATGTTTGTCTCACATCATGATTTAGATCCAGGAATCATTAAATCGTGACTCAAAATCCCCACCGACTATATGGAGAATGTTGGAACATTCTTGTCCAACAGGCCCTATTTTGGTAATCATTCCAAAAGTCATGGTCAAAGTTATTCAACCTAAAATACAAGTCACCTTAGTCTAGCTTGCAATACTTTAAACCACCCAAAAAAAGTGACTCAGTAATTTCCAGGTTGAAAAACCAAAAAGGGAACCATGGGTAAAATTCGAGTATAATCTCACTATACCTATGATCTACATGGTTTGGGAAATAATCAAGCAATGAAAAAGAAAGAGGCATAAACATTTCTAGGATGAAAACCATCAATGGTTAGCCTGAAAAAAATCCAAGCCTCACCCACCCTTTTTTTCATCATGACTAAGGCTGAAAAAATTAGGTTGATGAAAAAAATACACAAAGTTCATAGGGTCTATCATATTACCATAAAAATAGTTCAACTTTTCTCACTATGTAAAAAAGGACTTAGGAAAACATTAGTTCACTTTCATCATTTTATTTATAATTTTATCACATTGTCATGATGAAATTCAATCACATTAGTCGTTTTAATGTTATGAATGATTATGATAAGAATGAAAACACAAGAACAGGTGATCAAAAACAAAATCCATTTCATTCATGTTTTAAAATGTAAAGTAACTTCCACATGTTGGAGTATATCTACCAAATTTTATAGGTGTTCCTCAACATAGGCCTTGATATGTTGAATTGTGGTTTGATAATTCTATGAATCTTATTAAAATCCATCCGATTGCATGGAGATGACCTCTTCAACATTAAAAAGTTTCTATTTCTCTATAGCAATATAATCCCCACCTTGTGTCAAGACCCTCTTCAAGGAATGGTGGATTTGGACCATATCTCTATTTATGGAATTTAGTTCTTATTGACAACATTCCATTTGGATGTATTTCTATCTAGAAGGTGTTTATGCTTCTCCACCACCTTGGAATGATTCAACTCTTACTAGGATACAAACACCATGAGATATTTAAATTATCCATCTAACGCCCTGACCCCAGAAGCCCAGAGTCGGTGCATTATTATGTATCATTGGAATGATCACAAAAGATCAAGTCTCGAAAGACTGATTAGTTTAGTATCCTTGGAAGTACTAGATACATTCATAAGGTTTACATTACAACACAAAATGGAAAACTAAAAATGTCACGACCCGCCCTCGGGGTCCGTGTCGTGACTACCCCAAGCCCGCCTTCCATAGGCCAGGGGCTGGCAACTAGCACCAAGGCATAAATCCCAACAAAAGGGAAGGCATTGCCTTTGAAAAGTAAACAAGCACCACAGAGTAAGCAAGAAGAAAAGTAAACACTAAGTAAAACTGTAACAAGTTGTGCTGAAAGTAAAAGGGGCCGGAAATACAAGACCAACTGTAAAGTACAACTAAAAGGGGAAAACAACAACTGTAAAGAAAAGCCGCAGCGTCGAGCCATCCTCTGAAGGTCCCACCTGAAGGGTGGGTACAGATAGCCTCTACAGCTCCTCGGTCCAGCCGTCCGCTCCGAGTACGTCCCGCCCAGTGGTCCACCTCCAGGTACTGTCCTGCTCTGCAAGCCTCCACCACGATCAGCGCTGTCCGTCGTCTGCAACCAACACCACGAAGTGCGGGCATAGCCCGTGTAGGGGTGAGTATAAGCTACTCAGTAGGGACCCCGAGACCCCTGAAGGTCTCCCGAAATCCACAAAGGATAATCCACAAAGGAAAGATACAATCACGAAGTAACATTTGACACGGCTTAGGTATATGCCCATACATATACCTAAGTCATCAATTCCCGTTCGGCTCCAATGTCCAAGCCCAAGCACAACCCAGTCCACACAGGAAAGAAAAACGTATACCCACACAGGATACCATAACACAATCCACAAAGGAGAGTAAACAGTAAATCCACACAGGATAGCTCAACACAATCCACAAAGGAGAGTAAATAGTAAATCCACACAGGATATCTCAACACAATCCACAAAGGAGAGTAATAGAAGATTCAGCTCACACATGTATACTTCTTCGGATGATGATAAAGATGATCACTGATCCATCTAAGTCGTTGGACCCACGAAGGATCGATAGGTAACTAACCCCCGCAAGACCCACACAGGATCGGGCCCACACAGGACCTGTAGGCGCTGGCTCACACAGAACCGCTGAGCGCTGACCCACACAAGATCAGACCCACACAAGATCGGGCCCACATAGGACCTGTAGCACTGATCCAAGTAGGATCGCTGAGTGCTGTAGTCGTCGCAGTCCACTGAGGATCTCTACACAGTCGTCGTCGCAGTCCACTGAGGATCTCTGCACAGTCGTCGCCGCAGTCCACTGAGGATCTCTGCACGGTCGTCGCTGTCGAAGTAGCAGTCACAACCAGCTCTAGGGTTCCCGCACACACCAAGCTCGTTCGGGAGGGTCCGCTCCACGAGCCGAGAGGCTGATACATCAACTGTCACAAAGTCCTAAGTTGATGTATCCAAAAGTTCGTATCGTCAACAGGAACTCAACGTCGTGGACGGCGCGTTAATCGGATGCCCGGTCTGAGAGTTATTGGCTTTTTCGTCCCAGGGGCCTGGTTGGTTTTTAAGGCAAAACCAACCCGACCGTACTCCACCTACATCCAAACCTCGGGCAGAGTAAGCCAAAATATCCGTCCCACATAGAGGAATTCAAAAAAGATGACGGCACGTCAATCAGACGTCCGTGGCTGAAGATATGAGTGTTTTCATTCCGAAGGCCCGGTTGGTTTCGTGTACGAACCAACCTGGCCGAACTCAAAGTATTCTGAAACCTTGAGTGCGATATACCGAAACGACCGTCTCGATCCAAGGATCGTGTTGCCGCTGACGGCGAGTCGTTTTGAGGCCCGTAGCTCATGTTACGGGCGTTTGAACGAAAACCGTCCGAAGACGGGGGGTCCGGGCCCGGGCCGACCCCCCCCCCCCCCCCCCTGGGTCGGCCGAACCGGGTCAACCCGGTCTGACCCGGTCCGGCCCGGCCGGTCGGACCGGCCTGGCTTGGCCAGCCCGGCTCCGCTCGGCCGCGCGACGCGGGGGGGAGCCGCCACCCCCGCGTGACACCCCCGTGACACCCGCGGGGTGTCTCCCTGGCAAGCCGAGGGACGCGGGGGGGAGCCGCCGCCCCCGCGTGACAACCCCGTGGCACCCACGGGGTGTCGCTCGGACAACCGGACGCGGCTTCAGCTGCGTCCCGCGTGCACCAGACCCGCTCGGCCGCGGCTCAGCCGCGGCGGCCCTGTCTGGCGGCGCACCGGTGTCACCGCCGCTCCCGGCTGCCGGCGCCGCCGCGCCGGCGACCCGCGCCGCCGGCGGCTTCCGCGGGCCACCGGAGTCGCTCCGGTGGTCCGATTTTGTTCCCGTCTGCGCCACTGCTCCTCCCGGGACTCGTTCTTCACTTCGGAATCATCAAACATCCGTTGTGGCACGTTCCGTCATCGCCTATCAAATCCGCACAAAAACGAAGAATGGCGGAGGGTCGTCGGGCCGTGTTCGTTTGGCCCGCACCCTTCGCGTTAGAGATAAACAACGGGAGGAATAAAGTTCAACACATGAACGCATATCCAAAACAATTTTTAATGAAATAAAATTGTTTCATAAATCAGGTTCCTCATTTTAACGGAAACAACAGGGGTAATAAGAGGCATTTCCAAAAAATAAAATCCCTACCTCGTAGTCGTCACGCGTGAGCGTTCTTCGCGGAATTGCTCGTCGCGGAAGGTGGAGATCGTCGCGTCGTCGCGGAAGGGCGTTGCGTCGTCGCGGAACACGACGTTGAGTCGGAAAACTCAACGGACCATGAAACAGCAGATTTAATTTAATTAATTAAATCCGTGTTTTGGTAAAAACCACAAAGGAGATAAAAAAAAGAAAATCCGAGACTCTTACCTCAAGCAGTTGATCAAAGATCGGGGCGGGGAAGGACGTCTCGGATGAAGCGTCGTCAAACTCCGAGGGTGACGGCGTTCTTCGCGTTCTTCGCGTTCTTCGCGTTCTTCGCGTTCTTTGCGAAGGAGGATGAAGGGTCAAGGATTCTTACAAAACCTCTCAACCAGTAATCCTCCAAAAAGACTGGTTGGTCTTATTTTATTATTATGCCAACCAACGAAAAAGGGTAAGTAACGACCCATGAATTCGTTGTATTAATTCAACTAAAGAAACAGCTTATTTAATTTACGAAATAAACTGCCCAATTAAATGGTCTGTTAAGAATTTAAGAAAACGCGTCAGTTGACTTTCATAATGACGGGTTTTCGCGGGTGCGCTACTTAGCGGAAAGAAACGGCGGGGGCTCATGCGGGCCCTACCTCACAAATATCCTACCAAGTGGGTAGGATATTTCTGGATAGCACCCTATCTGGTTCAACTCAGATTAAGCCGCTTTTAAGTGGCTTCAAGTGGCTTCCAAGTGGCTTAAGTGAAATAAAATAAAGTTGTCGCAAAATTATTTTACTTCTTAACTTTAAGCCCGAAAATTAAAAACAACACCCGAGCAAACGCAACTCCGGAAGAGGCGTTTCTAAGCAAATACCGGCGCTGCGATTTCATCGGTGCCCTCAGAATTCGATTCCGGGCACCGGTTCAAAAGTTAGAAAAACCCGCTCATCCGTTCACTGAACGTACCTGAGCCAAACTTCGAAAAATGATTCCGGGCACACCGGGCCTCAGAATCAGGTGCCGTCAGAAACTGCGCTCTTGTAAAATACAAAGAAAATTAAGAAAAAAATTTCCTTGAAATTTACGGGTCTTTACATTACTCCCACCTCAGGGCTTTACGTCCCCGTAAAGATACATCATAAACTAGGGAAACAAATGTGGGTACTGAGCACGCATATGAGCCTCCCGCTCCCATGTGCTCTCTTGGAGGTTCTCATGCTGCCATCTGATGCACACAAGAGGAATCGATCACCCATGTAGGACCCGCTCCTGTCGATCCTCTATCTCCACCGGGACCTCCGTAAAAGTCTCCCCATCATCCACGTCTAGCTCCCCATGGTCAATGATGTGCGTCGGGTCGTGCACATATCTCCTCAGCTGAGATACGTGGAAGACGTCATGCACCCGGTGCAACTGAGGTGGCAGAGCCAAGCGATAAGCCACCTCGCCAACCCTGCTGAGGAACTGGAAGGGTCCGATGAAGCGTGGAGACAACTTGACGCCTCAGCCAAATCTCCGCAAACCACGTCGAGGTGAGACCCGTAGGAAGACGTGGTCGCCATCCTCGAACTCTAGTGGCCTCCGCCTCCTGTCAGCATATGACTTCTGCCGACTCTGTGCTGTCCTCATCTGCTCCTGGATGACCTGGACCTTCTCTGTCGTGGCCCGGACCATCTCTGGTCCCACAAGTGCTGACTCCCCAGGGTCTGTCCAGCACAAAGGAGATCTGCAAGGTCTGCCGTACAACGCCTCGTATGGTGCCATCCCGATGGTGGAGTGGTAGCTGTTGTTGTACGCGAACTCCACCAAGGGTAGGTGGTCCTCCCAACTGCGACCAAAGTCGAGGATACATGCGCGGAGCATGTCCTCGAGATTCTGAATGGTCCTCTCTGTCTGACCATCCATCTGAGGGTGAAAGGTGGTGCTCAGACGTAACCGCGTCCCGAAAGCCTCCTGCAACCCCTTCCAAAGCCGGGAAGTAAAACGAGCATCCCGATCGGAGACGATAGTCGAAGGCACACCGTGAAGCCATAAAATCTCCTGAACGTAGAGACGCCCCAATATCTCCACTGAGCCCTGCTCTTGGATGGGTAAGAAGTGTGCTGACTTGGTGAGTCGGTCAATAATCACCCAAATGGAGTCGTGACCTCTGGAAGTGCGTGGAAGTCCAATGACGAAGTCCATAGATATGCCGTCCCACTTCCAATCCGGGACCTCCAAGGGCTGTACCAAGCCTGCTGGTACCTGATGCTCTGCCTTCACCTACTGGCAGGTGAGGCACCGTGAAACGAACTCTGCCACAGCCTTCTTCATGCCTGGCCACCAGTGCTGTCGTCTGAGATCCTGGTACATCTTTGCCACTCTAGGATATACCGCCAAAGGAGAAGTGTGAAACTCTCTCAGCACCTCCTCTCGAAAAGTGACTGGTACCAAGGTACATCCTCTGAAAAGGACGTCGTGCTCTGCTCCAAGGGATAAACCATCAGGTGCCTGTCCCGAGGATATCTGTGCACGCCGTGTCTCACAGTCAGCGTCCCCACGCTGTGCCTCTCTGACCTGCTGTAGAAGTGGAGGAGAGACGGTGAGAGACTGAAGGAAGCCTGCTCCGTCTCTATCCACGAAGGATATCTGCAAAGCGTCTAGCTGCTCTGTCGCCTCCTCAAGTATCTAGATGCCCGTCCTCCTGCTGAGGGCATCAGCTACCACGTTCCCCTTCCCAGGAGTATAGGCTATCTCAAAGTCATAGTCTTGGAGGAACTTGAGCCATCACCATTGTCTCAGGTTCAGGTCCTTCTGAGAGAAGATGTACCTGAGACTCTGGTGGTCAGAAAATACTGTAAAGCGCTCGCCCATCAGATAGTGCCGCCATGTCTACAGAGCAAAGACCACTACTGCCAACTCCAGGTCATGGGTAGCATAGTTCTGTTCATGCGGCCTCAACTGACGTGATCCGTAGTCAATAACGTCCCACTCCTGCATCTGGACACACCCGAGTCTGGTCCCTGATGCATTGCAGTAGACTATGTATCCAACTCCCTCCTCAGGCAACCTCAAGATAGGTGCGCTGGTCAATCTCTGTCTCAGCTCCTGGAAGCTCTGCTGACATCTGTCTGACCACACGAAGGGTTTCCCCTTCTTCGTCAAAGATGAGAGTGGCGCCGCAACTCTAGAAAAGTCCGGCACGAATCTCCGATAGTATCCGGCTAGACCCAAGAAACTCCGCACCTCCGTCACGCTCCTGGGTGGCTCCCAAGCTAGCACTGCCTCGATCTTCACGGGATCCATTGCAACTCCCACCTCAGAAATGACGTGCCCCAAGAAGTGGACCTCACGTAACCAGAACTGGAACTTCGAGAGCTTTCCGTAAAGCTGGTGATCTCAGAGTGTGTTTAGTACAACCCGTAAGTGGTAGGCGTGCTCCTCCTCCTCCGTGGTCGAGTACACCAAAATGTCATTGATGAAGACCACGACAAATCGATCGAGGTATGGCTGGAAGATCCTGTTCATGAGGCTCATGAACACTCCTGGAGCATTGATTATGCCGAAAGGCATAACCAAGAACTCATAGTGGCCATACCGACACCTGAAGGCCGTCTTCTGCACATCCTCGTCTCGAACTCTGAGCTGATGATAGCCTGACCTGAGGTCTATCTTCGAGAACCACCATCCTCCCTTGAGCTGGTCGAAGAGATCATCAATCTTGGGTAGCGGATACTTGTTCCTCACAGTCACCTGGTTCAGGCGACGATAGTCGACACACAGTCACAAGCTCCCGTCCGCCTTCTTGGCGAACAAAATCGGGGAAGCCCAGGGTGAAACACTGGGTCAGATGAATCCCTTGCCCTGCAAGTCCTCCAACTGTACCCGTAGCTCTCGAAGCTCGGTGGGGGCCATCCGATATGCTGGAGTGGATATCGGGGCTGTCCCGGGGTACAGATCAATATAAAAGTCTACCTATCTGCGAGGAGGTAGCCCTGGAACGTCGTCGGGGAAGACGTCCGCATACTGATCCACCACTGCAGGAAAACTAGGACTCCGCACGTCCACTGCTCATAGGATGAGACTAGCCAACTGATGAGTGATGGGCTGTCCTCTCCTCCGCGGAAGTCCATCATGTGCTGCGAAGGTTCCCTTCTTGCCGGTGAAGGTGAATCTGCTCCCGTCGGTGCGCACACATCGCACCTTGCGCCTAAAGCAGTCAATCTGAGCATGAACCATAGATAACCAATCCATGCCCAAGATGACGTCGTAAGGCCTCAACGCCGCTACAAGAAGATCCCAGCCGAAGCTATTGCCTACTAGAGTAAGCTCACACTGCCGGCACCAGTGCGTAATCGTCGAGTCTGCTCCCGTAGGAGTCTCTAGCCGTAAGGATCGAGCCAACGGCTCTGTCGGAATCTCCGAACTCCGAACAAGGGCAGTGGCTATGAAAGAGTGACTCACTCCTGTGTCTATAAGAACTGCAGCAAGGGTGGAATAGACACAGATCGTACCTCAAATAATCTCTGGCGCGCCGTGGTCATAGGCCTCCGCTGCCTGGAGCTGTGCCTGTCTCTGCCCGCCAGCTCCCTGTGGTCGGGGCGGACCTCCTGGTGGTGGTGGTGGCAGAGCCTCAAAGCGTCGCCCACCACCTGCTGCTCGGCCAGCTCCTATGCCTCGTCCGCCTCCTCCCGGAGGACCGCCACGGTCGACCCTCTACCTCTGCCTAGGTGGCCCTTCCACCGTCTGCTGCTCCTCGGTACGACGGGTCGGGCAGTCACGAGACATGTGGCCCTGCCCGCCGCACGAGTAGCACTGCCTGCCTCTCGGAAGGCTGGCTCCGCGCTGTGTTCCCCGCACCGCTGAGCCAGTGTCCTGAGGTCGTCTGCCGGAAGGCCTGGTCTGCCTGGAACCCTGAGTCATCCATCGGCTACCTGCTACCAAAGACTCTGCTATCTACCGCTGTAGAGACCCGAAGCTTGACTTACATGAACATTACATTACTTTTGCGGAATACTTAGTACATAACAAAAACACACACACAAGGATCGTAATAGTTTAGTGTCTTTGGAAACTCGGAACGTAATCTTCTAATCGTGGTGAAAGATCTTCAATATCTCCCATAAAGATCTTTCCCTTTTTTTTACCTAAAACCTTTCTTTAAGAAACAATATCTATCAAAAGATTGACACTTGTTTATGTCTGGTTTAAATGTGAAATAACATCCAATGACCAACATTGTATTAAATTGTAAAAATATATTCTAAATATACTTTAAAACCACTCAAATTAATAATTTATCACTATTAATTATTTTGCTTAAAAAAGTTGTTTTTAATTATAATTTAGTAATTTTCACTATTCATCAGAATATGAAAGTTATCCGAAAAGTACCAAAATTTCACCCTAAGCTAATTTCGATATTATGATTCCAAAAATGAATTCCATTTTGAAAAATAAAATTACAAAATTTTAAAAAGTGGTTATTACTATTCATAACAGCTAGTTTTAATAATATTTTAATAGCATATTGCTGTTTAGTGAAACTCGTTATTGCGTACTACACACACTATCGAGGAAGGTCGCGATTGTGTGTAATGAAAGGCAAGTCAAGGATGTGTGTTGTGCAAGCTCCTTTTGGTGTAGCATACAACACAAGACATTAGTGAAATTAAAAATAATATTTTTTCATAAAATCTCGGGGTGTTACATTCTACCCCCCTTAAAATGAATTTCGCCCTCGAAATTCGTCGGGGTTATAAATGGTTTACTATTCGAAAGTTTCTTTAATAGAAACCCACATCGTAAAAAGGAATACCAAAACCAGTCTTTAAAAACAAAAGTATGAAACGTAACGGTTACCCAAATAAACTAATCACTGGGTTTCCACATAGGTGAAAATATGGATATGGAAGAGAAATGTGACCATCATGTTATGATGGAGATTGGTAGAGAACATGGCTATGGAAAAGCCAGTAATCACAAATCCATAGATTTGTGATGATATAAGGTACCATCTGATTCATCAGGTATAAGATCACTAGGACAACATTTTTGGTTTTCAAGATCATTTCCCTAAAGTTGAAAATTTGAATTAGAATAAATACTTACTTTATTTTGGTACAATCTCACTATTGTTCGTGCCTTGAAGAATTTCCACTTCATCTCTTAAATAAATGAAGTTGAATTTGTTATTCGTGAAGTGTTAGCAGATCATGTGATAGAATGACGGGTCATTCCATCTGTCTCAAACAAAAGGTTACCAAAAATTATATACATAAGTCGATCTATAATGAGATTAATCATATATGGTTCCTAAAATGGACTTATACTTCATATATCATACTGCTTAATATAATAAAACTAGTTTCTACTAAACAGGGACTTCCTGTAGGCCAGTGGTAGGCGATAAAGGCCAGTCGCACTTCGATTGTGGGTTCGATTTCCACAGCCTTGTCCGACGCGATGGGCTGTCGCCCATCCTGCAGGTTGTCCTTTTTCTAAAACTATATTACTATAACATCCCATCAATAATATCGAAAAAAACTTCTATCCTTAAACAATACTAACTTATATCCAACATAATCCATTCCAATCTTCAGGCTTATCCATAATACTGCAGTCCACTCTCATAACATAGTGAAAATGATTACCAGAGATTTAACACCATCGTCGATCCCCATATATCATAAGATATGTTTTTTTGGTCACATTCCAAACATTCAAAGTCCTTAATCATGTATTCTCTTTAATACCTTAGTGAAAACACGAATGCAGTTAAAATTTAACACTTTCCACATACCAAAATCCTCAAAATTATATATACTCAAACAATGATATCACTTAGTCCTTATATCAATCATGAGCTCATGAATACTGTTAAACATTTCGTTTTCTCATTTTCCCTTCATTATGCTCATATCATCTTATTTCCAAAAATATCTCAATCACTTTGAATACCACATTAGACCAATACATAAATATTCCAATACTTTATGATACGACATTATTTTGGAATCCCATTACATAAACACTTTATCATTCCACCACATCATTATCATATTCAACATCGCCAATGGTGATCGCATGTGACTTCCCTTTGTCCTTTGCCTTAAGCGGTTGCTCATGTCGATCATCACTAACCCTTGGATTAGGGCATTTATTAGCATAATGACCCATTTCCTTGCACTTGAAGCATTGAAGTGTTGGTGGTGCGTTCTCTGCAGTGTTTGCTTTATTCACATCATTAGAATCCCTTTTTCCATTACTTTGACACTCAGCTGCTCGATGACCTTCTTTTCCACACTTAAAACATTTTCTAGTCCCTTTAAGACAATATCCACCATTCTTCTTTCCACACTTTGTGCATAAGGAAACATTCATCTTCTTTTGACCATTATTCTGAGATTTCTCCTTGAACTCCATCTTTCGTTTCTTGTCAAAACCATGAGATGGATATGTAACACCAACTTCCATTTCTACCTTGATAGCACAACGCACAATTTCTTCATAGCTACTAATGTCTCTTATAGCTAATGCCCTTCGAAGACTTGGTTTTAAGCCACTGAAAAATCGATCAACTTTACTTTCAGGTTGGATGATAATGCCAGATGCATACCTTGCAAGTCTTGTAAAATTTTCTTCGTATATACCAACAGATTCATCATCCTTCTGCTTCAGCTCAAGAAACTCCTTTTCCATCTTTGTTCGAAGAATATGAGGGAAGTACTTACTGAAAAACAAGTTCTTGAACTCATCCCATTCCATGGACTCAATTTCATCTCTTGGCCTCGTATTCTTGATAAGATTCCACCATTGATTAGCTTCACCTTCCAAACGATATACTGCTAAGATGACTTTATCATGTTCAGAACATTGAAGAACTGAAAATATCTTTTCAGTGGTACTGATCCATTGTTCAGCAACAAGTGGATCGGAAGTCCCACTGAAAAAAGGTGGACGTTGCCTCATGAATGACTCAATAGAATATTGTTCCCTTCTCTGCTCATTTAGAAGTCCAGAATGATTCATAGCTTGTGTAAGTATAGGAATAAGATTTTGCACTCCATCTCCCATAACATTTGTTTGTTCAGGAGGGCAATCATTGCATTGTCCATTGCATTGATCAACACGGTTCCTTCGAGTTCCAACCATCGTCTAAAACCCAAAAAGAATAGTGTGAGAGGCAAAAATCATGCTAGGGAAAACAACATAATAAAGGGGGAGTACCTTCAATATCTAACATCTTAGGTTTAATTCTATGATCGTTAGCGTAATTCTAGTACTATAACCTATACGTATACTTAACCTTAGGGACATCCCTAGACATACCTTAGAAATATCTCGGGGGATCTCACTAAAGTTCTCGCATCCTAGTTTCCAAAGGTTGACTAAACCTTTCCTCTGATACCAACTGTAGAGACCCAAAGCTTGACTTACATGAACATTACATTACTTTTGCGGAATACTTAGTACATAAAAAAAACACACACACAAGGATCGTAATAGTTTAGTGTCTTTGGAAACTCGGAACGTAATCTTCTAATCGTGGTGAAAGATCTTCAATATCTCCCATAAAGATCTTCCCCTTTTTTTTTACCTAAAACCTTTCTTTATATCCTAGGGAAAAGAAAACATAAAAGGGTGAGCTCAAATGCTCAGTAAGGGTAAACAAAAGAAATATCAATCACATCATATACATAAGAACATAGCTTTTGGAAATCTTAACCTGCAAAAGAGCTCATAATATCATAATATGGAATAAATCATAGAAGTGAAAATGAGATCCCCATAATCATAACATGAAACTTGAAACTTTGTGGCATGCACACATAATCATGGAAAATCATTTCTTGTTAGTCATGACTCATTGCCAAGACTATCTTAGTGGACAGAGTCCCTTTCTGAACCGAGTCACCCTCGTTCCAGTCCTGTTTCACTGAACCGGTATAACCTACCGTTCCAGCCATGTCTATCTCATGAGATATAAAATCTTTACCCAATGCATTGGAGGGAGATATAGGTCCCACCCATCTCATAATGATACCATTCTTATGTGTGCCACAAAATCATAAATCATACATCGTTGCATAACCCATGTAATAAAAATGGGATTCTTAAACAACATGACATCATAAAACCATTCATATAAGATAAAGGAATCCATAAAAATAATTCCATCACAACATAGTCTAATCAATGTAATAATAGGGATGTAAACAGAACCCTTTTATTATCTTAGATGGAAAATAATTTTGATAAAATACTTGAACTCCATTCTTGAGGAAAATATCATTTCTACTTCAAAAACATTTTTCCTTTCATAACATGTCATACGACTTTAAAATAAAAGAAGTTGATTAAAAATAAACTTGAAAACTTTTAAAGGAAGCTTCTTGGAAATAATTTTTTAAAAATCCATTCATGCCGTATAAGTTAAAAAAAACATTCTTCGTACTTTTGTGGGAAAAGTCAAAAAGTACCTCGTACGAAAAAAACGACAAAAGATTCCTTTCATATTCTTTACTAAAAACTCACCGAAGGGTAAAATTGGATTTAAACTATTTTAAGTGGATGGAAAAAATATTACATATTTAGGGAACATGGATTTGGATGATAAAATACACCCCAGTAAATACTTACGAATAAACAATCTCAGATAAAAATGAGATTGTGATATTTCCCTTACCTTAGGTCCGATTTGATTTGTACGTGTCCGAAGCTCCTGTATAATGGTTTAAATAATGTTATTGACTTATTCCAGAATCATACATATTGATATGATATCATATATGGTCATATTCTTAGCTTCTTTGTTAGTAATATTTCATTGTTACTTGTTACTCGGGTCTTTATTGCCTTTTGTTCTTATGCGTGTTTTGCCGAATAAATTCTTATTCTTCTTTTAAGGTTATATATACCTTATATCCAGAATGGTATTATTGTAACATATATCATATTTATTCATTCAATTCATTTATATAATTACTATGTAATGATGATCATGTAGAACGAGTCGCATCACATCGTGGAGACGGTATTCCGTACGTACGCACGAGTGATGATATCGTTCCTATGATCGTGGAATTGTATTTGAGTATATATATATTATTTCAGTATCAATATTACATTATAATAATCATAAATAGTTACTCATTACACCATTATACCCATCCTTGTAAGGTGATGGTGGAAAATAGATTACACCACGACGTGGAGACGGTATTCCGTACGTACGCACGCGCGGTGATTTCATTTTTCCGTAGGATGGATAGAAGGTGAATTTGGGTTGTTTCATATTTATAATAACATATCAGTATGTAAGTAATACTTATGTTATTACTTTATAATGAAACAACTAAAGAAGAATAAGTTGAAGAAGAGAGAAATTGAAAAGATCGGTAATGGATATTACCTCTTCTTTGGAACGCCTCTTTGAATCCTCCACTTAGGGAACTAAGATTGGTCTTTGAAGAAGACCAGGACCTCTAGGATTATTCTAGGGAAGTGGAGAGGAGAAACTGGAAAGGGTTGGATGAGCTTGAGTGCTCAAATTGGTGTGAGGAGGAGGGGGAGGAGGTGCCCTTTTATAAGGGAGGAGAGGGGCACCTTAGGAATATCTCAAAATATTATTTTATATTAAAGTAAAAATCGGTTTATAATGGTTCCAAAGGGTCTTATTTAGAAGCTAAAGTGGGTATGGGTCGAAATCCTATCATCCAATAGGATTTAGACAAGTTTAGGGTATTATTTTAACCTTATCAATTAGATTTAACTCTAAGTTAAATAATTTAACTTTTACCGTGTCTTTTTGTTTTCTTTCACTATATGGTTAATACACTTACTATAACATGCCAAACGAACCCCAAATTGTATATTATTAATACCTATATCATTATCTAAGTCATTTGGACGAACCTTAGATTTTTAGGAATAAAATAACAATTAATAATATAATATTTGATTTAAAAACTATTTTGTGTCAATTTTGATACTATTTGATATATGATTTTTGTGAAAGTTATAACAGAATTATATGTTCGAAACAAGTTTCTTAAATCAACACTAATATATCATAGTAACCTAGAAAATTAGTTTAATTCATAAAAAGTCTTAAATTAAATTTATTTTGGTATTTATAATATCAATTATGTCAATATTTCATTATTAAGATAATTACCGCATCATCTTTGTGTCATAATTAAATTAACTTATATGATGTCTAAAAATTAAAAATAAAATACCATTATGTAGGAAATCGTTTTATCTTTCTAATGAATATTTAAAATAGAATTTATCTTATGTATAACCCTATATTAAAAATGTTTTAGTAAATAAACTTTGATTTTAACTCTTTTAACTCTTCTTTGAATTAAATAATAATAAATGTCCTAATCTAATCCAAGTGGGCCTAAATGATAATATTTTACACTTAAGGTTGTTTTTGGTCTAGATACACTTTTCCAATAGGATTAGGACATGTGTTAGGGTAATATTAATATCATTTTTACCCTTAATTACCCTATTTACTTTTAACCGTGGTAAAAAAAAGTAAAAAATTACTATTCACCAAAAATTATTTTCATCTCATTGAACCACATTTTACTTACTTACATCAACCGTGTTTCTTGGATTTTTGAAATTCCATTCACAGAAGCGGTAAAATTAAGTTTTATGAAAAATTCAGTTTTTTAACTACCACTTAGTAGTTTCACTATTCATCAAAAATTGATGTTTTTCAGAACAATGCCAAAATTTCATCCTAAGCTATATTTCATATTCCGAATTCAAAAATGAAGTCTATTTTACCAAATTCATAACATAGAAGTTGCATTAATTAATTTTATAATTAAATCCCGCTGTTAAAACAAATAGCGTGTTTTTAAGAAACAATATCTATCAAAAGATTGACACTTGTTTATGTCTGGTTTAAATGTGAAATAACATCCAATGACCAACATTGTATTAAATTGTAAAAATATATTCTAAATATACTTTAAAACCACTCAAATTAATAATCTATCACTATTAATTATTTTGCTTAAAAAAGTCGTTTTTAATTATAATTTAGTAATTTTCACTATTCATCAGAATATGAAAGTTATCCGAAAAGTACCAAAATTTCACCCTAAGCTAATTTCGATATTATGATTCCAAAAATGAATTCCATTTTGAAAAATAAAATTACAAAATTTCAAAAAGTGGTTATTACTATTCATAACAGCTAGTTTTAATAATATTTTAATAGCATATTGTTGTTTAGTGAAACTCGTTATTGCGTACTACACACACTATCGAGGAAGGTCGCGATTGCGTGTAATGAAAGGCAAGTCAAGGATGTGTGTTGTGCAAGCTACTTTTGGTGTAGCGTACAACACAAGACATTAGTGAAATTAAAAATAATATTTTTTCATAAAATCTCGGGGTGTTACATTCTACCCCCCTTAAAATGAATTTCGCCCTCGAAATTCGTTGGGGTTATAAATGGTTTACTATTAGAAAGTTTCTTTAATAGAAACCCACATCGTAAAAAGGAATACCAAAACCAGTCTTTAAAAACAAAAGTATGAAATGTAACGGTTACCCAAATAAACTAATCACTGGGTTTCCACATAGGTGAAAATATGGATATGGAAGGGAAATATGACCATCATGTTATGATGGAGAGTGGTAGAGAACATGGCTATGGAAAAGCCAGTAATCACAAATCCATAGATTTGTGATGATATAAGGTACCATCTGATTCATCAGGTATAAGATCACTAGGACAACATTTTTGGTTTTCAAGATCATTTCCCTAAAGTTGAAAATTTGAATTAGAATAAATACTTACTTTATTTTGGTACAATCTCACTATTGTTCGTGCCTTGAACAATTTCCACTTAATCTCTTAAATAAATGAAGTTGAATTTGTTATTCGTGAAGTGTTAGCAGATCATGTGATAGAATGACGGGTCATTCCATCTGTCTCAAACAAAAGGTTACCAAAAATTATATACATAAGTCGATCTATAGTGAGATTAATCATATATGGTTCCTAAAATGGACTTATACTTCATATATCATACTGCTTAATATAATAAAACTAGTTTCTACTAAACAGGGACTTCCTGTAGGCCAGTGGTAGGCGATAAAGGCCAGTCGCACTTCGATTGTGGGTTCGATTTCCACAGCCTTGTCCGACGCGATGGGCTGTCGCCCATCCTGCAGGTTTTCCTTTTTCTAAAACTATATTACTATAACATCCCATCAATAATATCGAAAAAAACTTCTATCCTTAAACAATACTAACTTATATCCAACATAATCCATTCCAATCTTCAGGCTTATCCATAATACTGCAGTCCACTCTCATAACATAGTGAAAACGATTACCAGAGATTTAACACCATCGTCGATCCCCATATATCATAAGATATGTTTTTTTGGTCACATTCCAAACATTAAAAGTCCTTAATCATGTATTCTCTTTAATACCTTAGTGAAAACACGAATTCAGTTAAAATTTAACACTTTCCACATACCAAAATCCTCAAAATTCTATATACTCAAACAATGATATCACTTAGTCCTTATATCAATCATGAGCTCATGAATACTGTTAAACATTTCGTTTTCTCATTTTCCCTTCATTATGCTCATATCATCTTATTTCCAAAAATATCTCAATCACTTTGAATACCACATTAGACCAATACATAAATATTCCAATACTTTATGATAAAACATTATTTTGGAATCCCATTACATAAACACTTTATCATTCCACCACATCATTATCATATTCAACATCGCCAATGGTGATCGCATGTGACTTCCCTTTGTCCTTTGCCTTAAGTGGTTGCTCATGTCGATCATCACTAACCCTTGGATTAGGGCATTTATTAGCATAATGCCCCATTTCCTTGCACTTGAAGCATTGAAGTGTTGGTGGTGCGTTCTCTGCAGTGTTTGCTTTATTCACATCATTAGAATCCCTTTTTCCATTACTTTGACACTCAGCTGCTCGATGACCTTCTTTTCCTCACTTAAAACATTTTCTAGTCCCTTTAAGACAATCTCCACCATGCTTATTTCCACACTTTGTGCATAAGGAAACATTCATCTTCTTTTCACCATTATTCTGAGATTTCTCCTTGAACTCCATCTTTCGTTTCTTGTCAAAACCATGAGATGGATATGTAACACCAACTTCCATTTCTACCTTGATAGCACAACTCACAATTTCTTCATAGCTACTAAAGTCTCTTTTAGCTAATGCCCTTCGAAGACTTGGTTTTAAGCCACTGAAAAATCGATCAACTTTACTTTCAGGTTGGATGATAATGCCAGATGCATACCTTGCAAGTCTTGTAAAATTTGCTTCGTATATACCAACAGATTCATCATCCTTCTCCTTCAGCTCAAGAAACTCCTTTTCCATCTTTGTTCGAAGAATACGAGGGAAGTACTTACTGAAAAACAAGTTCTTGAACTCGTCCCATTCCATGGACTCAATTTCATCTCTTGGCCTCATATTCTTGATAAGATTCCACCATTGATCAGCTTCACCTTCCAAACGATATACTACTAAGATGAATTTATCATGTTCAGAACATTGAAGAACTGAAAATATCTTTTCAGTGGTACTGATCCATTGTTCAGCAACAAGTGGATCAGAAGTCCCACTGAAAAAAGGTGGACGTTGCCTCATGAAGGACTCAATAGAATATTGTTCCCTTATCTGCTCATTTAGAAGTCCAGAATGATTCATAGCTTGTGTAAGTATAGCAATAAGATTTTGCACTCCATCTCCCATAACATTTGTTTGTTTAGGAGGGCAATCATTGCATTGTCCATTGCATTGATCAACACGGTTCCTTCGGGTTCCAGCCATCGTCTAAAACCCAAAAAGAATAGTGTGAGAGGCAAAAATAATGCTAGGGAAAACAACATAATAAAGGGGGAGTACCTTCAATATCTAACATCTTAGGTTTAATTCTATGATCGTTAGCGTAATTCTAGTACTATAACCTATACGTATACTTATCCTTAGGGACATCCCTAGACATACCTTAGAAATATCTCTAGGGATCTCACTAAAGTTCTCGCATCCTAGTTTCCAAAGGTTGACTAAACCTTTCCTCTGATACCAACTGTAGAGACCCGAAGCTTGACTTACATTAACATTACATTACTTTTGCGGAATACTTAGTATATAACAAACACACACACACAAGGATCGTAATAGTTTAGTGTCTTTGGAAACTCAGAACGTAACCTTCTAATCGTGGTGAAAGATCTTCAATATCTACCATAAAGATCTTCCCCTTTTTTTTACCTAAAACCTTTCTTTATATCCTGGGGAAAAGAAAACATAAAAGGGTGAGATCAAATGCTCAGTAAGGGTAAACAAAAGAAATATCAATCACATCATATACATAAGAACATAGGTTTTGGAAATCTTAACCTGTAAAAGAGCTCATAATATCATAACATGGAATAAATCATAGAAGTGAAAATGAGATCCCCATAATCATAACATGAAAATTGAAACTTTGTGGCATGCACACATAATCATGGAAAATCATTTCTTGTTGGTCATGACTCATTGCCAAGACTATCTTAGTGGACAGAGTCCCTTTCTGAACCGAGTCACCCTCGTTCCAGTCCTGTTTCACTGAACCGGTATAACCTACCGTTCCAGCCATGTCTATCTCATGAGATATAAAATCTTTACCCAATGCATTGGAGGGAGTATAGGTCGCACCCATCTCATAATGATACCATTCTTATGTGTGCCACAAAATCATAAATCATACATCGTTGCATAACCCATGTAATAAAAATGGGATTCTTAAACAACATGACATCATAAAACCATTCATATAAGATAAAGGAATCCATAAAAATAATTCCATCACAACATAGTCCAATCAATGTAATAATAGGGATATAAACAGAACCCTTTTATTATCTTAGATGGAAAATAATTTTTATAAAATACTTGAATTCCATTCTTGAGGAAAATATCCTTTCTATTTCAAAAACATTTTTCCTTTCATAACATGTCATACGACTTTAAAATAAAAGAAGCTGATTAAAAATAAACTTGAAAACTTGTAAAGGAATCTTCTTGGAAATAATGTTTTAAAAATTCATTCATGCCGTATAAGTTAAAAAAAAACATTCTTCGTACTTTTGTCGGAAAAGTCAAAAAGTACCTCGTACGAAAAAAATGACAAAAGATTCCTTTCATATTCTTTACTAAAAACTCACCGAAGGGTAAAATTGGATTTAAACTATTTTAAGTGGATGGAAACAATATTACATATTTAGGGAACATGGATTTGAATGATAAAATACACCCTAGTAAATACTTACGAATAAACAATCTCGGATAAAAATGAGATTGTGATATTTCCCTTACCTTAGGTCCGATTTGCTTTGTACGTGTCCGAAGCTCCTGTATAATGGTTTAAATAATGTTATTTACTTATTCCAGAATCATACATAATTATATGATATCATATATGGTCATATTCTTAGCTTCTTTGTTAGTAATATTTCATTGTTACTTGTTACTCGGGTCTTTATTGCCTTTTGTTCTTATGCGTGTTTTGCCGAATAAATTCTTATTCTTCTTTTAAGGTTATAGATACCTTATATCCAGAATGGTATTAGTGTAACATATATCATATTTATTCATTCAATTCATTTATATAATTACTATGTAATGATGATCATGTAGAACGAGTCGCATCACATCGTGGAGACGGTATTTCGTACGTACGCACGAGTGATGATATCGTTCCTATGATCGTGGAATTGTATTTAAGTATATATATATTATTTCAGTATCAATATTAAATTATAATAATCATAAATAGTTACTCATTACACCATTATACCCATCCTTGTAAGGTGATGGTGGAAAATAGATTACACCACGGCGTGGAGACGGTATTCCGTACGTACGCACGCGCGGTGATTTCATTTTTCCGTAGGATGGATAGAAGGTGAATTAGGGTTGTTTCATATTTATAATAACATATAAGTATTTAAGTAATACTGATGTTATTACTTTATAATGAAACAACTAAATAAGAAGAAGTTGAAGAAGAAAGAAATTGAAAAGATCGGTAATGGATATTACCTCTTCTTTGGAACGCCTCTTTGAATCCTCCACTTAGGGAACTAAGATTGGTCTTTGAAGAAGACCGGGACCTCTAGGATTATTCTAGGGAAGTGGAGAGGAGAAAATGGCAGGGGTTGGCCGAGCTTGAGTGCTCAAATTGGTGTGAGGAGGAGGGGGAGGAGGTGCCCTTTTATAAGGGAGGAGAGGGGCACCTTAGGAATATCTCAAAATATTATTTTATATTAAAGTCAAAATCGGTTTATAATGGTTCCAAAGGGTCTTATTTCGAAGCTAAAGTGGGTATGGGTCGAAATCCTATCATACAATAGGATTTAGACAAGTTTAGGGTATTATTTTAACCTTATCAATTAGATTTAACTCTAAGTTAAATAATTTAACTTTTACAGTGTCTTTTTGTTTTCTTTCACTATATGGTTAATACACTTACTATAACATGCCAAACGAACCCCAAATTGTATATTATTAATACCTATATCCTTATCTAAGTCATTTGGCCGAACCTTGGATTTTTAGGAATAAAATAACAATTAATAATATAATATTTTATTTAAAAACTATTTTGTGTCAATTTTGACACTATTTGATATATGATTTTTGTGAAAGTCATAACAGAATTATATGTTCGAACCAAGTTGATTAAATCAACACTAATATATCATAGTAACCTAGAAAATTAGTTTAATTCATAAAAAGTCTTAAATTTCATTTATTTTGGTATTTATAATATCAATTATGTCAATATTTCATTAATAAGATAATTACTGCATCATATTTGTGTCATAATTAAATTAACTTATTTGATGTCTAAAAATTACAAATAAAATACCATTATGTAGGAAATCTCTTTAGCTTTCCAATGAAAATTTACAATAGAATTTATCTTATGTATAACCCTATATTAAAAATGTTTTAGTAAATAAACTATGATTTTAACTCTTTTAACTCTTCTTTGAATTAAATAATAATAAATGTCCTAATCTAATCCAAGTGGGCCTAAATGATAATATTTTACACTTAAGGTTGTTTTTGGTCGAGATGCACTTGTCCAATAGGATTAGGACATGTGTTTGGGTAATATTAATATCATTTTTACCCTTAGTTACCCTATTTACTTTTAACCGTGGTAAATAAAAGTAAAAAGTTACTATTCACCAAAACTTATTTTCATCTCATTGAACCACATTTTACTTACTGACATCATCCGTGTCTCTCGGATTTTTGAAATTCCATTCACAGAAGCGGTAAAATTAAGTTTTATGAAAAATTCAGCTTTTTAACTACCACTTAGTAGTTTCACTATTCATCAAAAATTGATGTTTTTCAGAACAATGCCAAAATTTCATCCTAAGCTATATTTCATATTCCGAATTCAAAAATGAAGTCTATTTTACCAAATTCATAACATAGAAGTTGCATTAATTAATTTTATAATTAAATCTCGCTGTTAAAACAAATAGCGTGTTTTTAAGAAACAATATCTATCAAAAGATTGACACTTGTTTATGTCTGGTTTAAATGTGAAATAACATGCAATGACCAACATTGTATTAAATTGTAAAAATATATTCTAAATATACTTTAAAACCACTCAAATTAATAATTTATCACTATTAATTATTTTTCTTAAAAAAGTTGTTTTTAATTATAATTTAGTAATTTTCACTATTCATCAGAATATGAAAGTTATCCGAAAAGTACCAAAATTTCACCCTAAGATAATTTCGATATTATGATTCCAAAAATGAATTCCATTTTGAAAAATAAAATTACAAAATTTCAAAGAGTGGTTATTACTATTCATAACAGCTAGTTTTAATAATATTTTAATAGCATATTGCTGTTTAGTGAAACTCGTTATTGCGTACTACACACACTATCGAGGAAGGTCGCGATTGCGTGTAATGCAAGGCAAGTCAAGGATGTGTGTTGTGCAAGCTCCTTTTGGTGTAGCGTACAACACAAGACATTAGTGAAATTAAAAATAATATTTTTTCATAAAATCTCGGGGTGTTACAACCGCCCTACGGTAGGTCTCGCTATGGACTCAGCCAGGAAGCTCTCGATCAGAAGGGCTCACTCTAGCACTCCTGCCTGGGTCGGGATGCTGAGGGAGATCAGCGACGCCCTGATCTCGTGTCTCAAACCCTGCTCGAAAGTCCAGGCCCGGAAGAAGGGGTCCCGTACCATGTCTGTCGAGTAGCGAGAAAGGTCGGTGAACCTCGCCGCGTACTGGGCGGCCGTCAAGCTGCCCTGCCGCAGCTGAAGAAGCTCCTGAATGCGCACCGCACGGAGGGTGGCCGGGATGAACTCTGAGTGGAAGAGGCTCTCAAAGTCCGTCCAGATGAGGGAGGCCTCATCATGTACCTGGAGCATCAAGCTCCACCATCGCCCTGCTGCTGCGTGCAGTAGGCTCGCCGCGAGGATCACCATGAGGTCTGCTGGTGTCCTCACTAGCCTGAAAACTCAGACGACTGCCTCCAGCCAGTCCTCGGCTGCCTGGGGGTCCGTCTCCCCATGGAACATGGGTGGTCGCTGGTGCTGGAACTCGTGCAGAGCTCCGAGGCGTCGTGCATCCTCAGCGGTCGGCGCTGGAAGCATCGGGGGCTCGGCGGGTAAAGGTACCGCCGGTGCCTCTGCTGTCAACGGGCCCTGTACCGAGGCCTCGTCGCTCGGCGGGCTGTCTTGGCGCTCTACTCTCGGAACCCTAGCTTGCTGCTGTCGTCGGGACATCCTGAAAAGGAAACAAGTGTGCCACGGTCAGAACAGTATACCTGGTGACCTGACACAAGTAATCACAAAGAAAACTTGAAACACACATGCAATCAATGTTTTCGTGCATTAATTCGGAAATCAGAAGTCAGGGTCCTGGTGTACGGATATGTCGGCCGCCGCACCAACACTGGAATCCCTGGACTGATAACCACACTCAATACGCTAAACACTATTGCTTCACATAGAAGAAAGATCAGAGTCTGCGGTAGAACCGACCCCTTTGATACCAATTTGTCACGACCCGCCCTCGGGGTCCGTGCCGTGACTACCCCAAGCCCGCCTTCCATAGGCCAGGGGCTGGCGACTAACACCAAGGCGTAAATCCCAACAAAAGGGAAGGCATTGCCTTTGAAAAGTAAACAAGCACCACAGATTAAGCAAGTGGAAAAGTAAACACTAAGTAAAACTGTAACAAGCTGTGTTGAAAGTAAAAGGGGCCGTAAATACAAGCCCAACTGTAAAGTACAACTGAAAGGGGAAAACAGCAACTGTAAAGAAAATCCGCAGCGTCGAGTCGTCCTCTGAAGGTCCCACCTGAAGGGTGGGTACAAATAGCCTCCACAGCTCCTCGGTCCAGCTGTCCGCTCCGAGTACGTCCCGCCCAGTGGTCCACCTCCAGGTACCGTCCTGCTTCGCAATCCTCCACCACGATCAGCGCTGTCCGTCGTCTGCAACCAACACCACGAAGTGCGGGCATAGCCCGTGCAGGGGTGAGTATAAGCTACTCAGTAGGGACCCCAAGACCCCCGAAGGTCTCCCGAAATCCACAAAGGATAATCCATAAAGGAAAGATACAATCACGAAGTAACATCTGACACAGCTTAGGTATATGCCCATACATATACCTAAGTCATCAATTCCCGTTCGGCTCCAACGTCCAAGCCCAAGCACAACCCAGTCCACACAGGAAAGCAAAACGTATACCCACACAAGATAGCACAACACAATCCACAAATGAGAGTAAACAGTAAATCCACACAGGATAGCTCCACACAATCCACAAAGGAGAGTAATAGTAAATCCACACAGGATAGCTCAACACAATCCACAAAGGAGAGTAACAGAAGATTCATCTCACACAGGTATACTTCTTCGGATGACGATAAAGATGATCACTGATCCATCTAAGTCGTCGGACCCACGAAGGATCGATAGGTAACTAACCCCCGCAAGACCCACACAGGATCGGGCCCACATAGGACCTGTAGGCGCTGGCTCACACAGAACTGCTGAGCGCTGACCCACACAGGATCGGACCCACACAAGATCGAGCCCACACAGGACCTGTAGCACTGATCCACATAGGATCGCTGAGTGCTGTAGTCGTCGCGGTCCACTGAGGATCTTTGCACAGTCGTCGGGCAGTCCACTGAGGATCTCTGCACAGTCGTCGCCGCAGTCCACTGAGGATCTCTGCACGGTCGTCGCTGTCGAAGTAGCAGTTGCAGCTAGCTCTAGGGTTCCCGCACATAGAAAGCTCATTCGGGAGGGTCCGCTCCACGAGCCGAGAGGCCGATACATCAACTGTTACAAAGTCTGAAGTTGATGTATCCAAAAGTTCTGTATCGTCAACAGGAACTCAACGTCGCGGACGACGCGTCAATCGGACGCCCGGTCTGAGAGTTATTGGCTTTTTCGTCCCAGGGGCCTGGTTGGTTTTTAAGGCAAAACCAACCCGACCGTACTCCACCTGCGTCCAAACCTCGGGCGGAGTAAGCCAAAAGATTCGTCCCACATAGAGGAATTCAACAAAGCTGACGGCACGTCAATCGGACGTCCGTGGATCAAGATATGAGCGTTTCCGCTCCGAAGGCCCGGTTGGTTTCGTGTACGAACCAACCCGGCCGAACTCAAAGTATTCCGAAACCTTGAGCGCGATATACCAAAACGACCGTCTCGATCCAAGGATCGTGTTACCACTGACGACGAGTCGTTTGGAGGCCCGCAGCTCAAGTTATGGGTGTTTGAACGAAAACCGTCCGAAGACGGGGGGTCCGGGCCCGGGCCAACCCGGGCCGACCCCCCCCCCCCCCCCCAGGCTCGGCCAGCCCGGCTCGGCTCGGCCGAGCGGAGCGGGGGGGAGCCGCCACCCCCGCGTGACACCCCCGCGACACCCGCAGGGTGTCTCCCTGGCAAGCCGAGCGACGCGGGGGGGAGCCGCCGCCCCCGCGTGATAACCCCGCGGCACCCGCGGGGTGTCGCTCGGACAACCGGACGCGGATTCAGCCGCGTCCCGCGCGCGCCGGACCCGCGCGGCCGCGGGCTCGCGAGCACCGCCGCCGTGGCTCAGCCGCGGCGGCGCACAGGTGGCGCCGCCGCTCCCGGCTGCCGGCGCCGCCACGCCGGCGATCCGCGCCGCCGGCGGCTTCCGCGGGCCACCGGAGTCGCTCCGGTGGTCCAATTTTATTCCCGTCTGCGCCGCTGCTCCTCTTGGGACTCGTTCTTCAATGCAGAATCATCAAACATCCGTTGCGGCACGTTCCGTCGTCGCCCGTCAAATCTGCACAAAAACGAAGAACGGCGGAGGGTCATCGGGCTGTGTTCGTTTGGCCCGCACCCTCCGCGTTAGAGATAAACAACGGGAGGAATAAAGTTCAACACATGAATGCATATCCGAAACAATTTTTAATGAACCAAAATTTTTTCATAAATCGGGTTCCTCATTTGAACGGAAACAACATGGGAAATAAGAGGCATTTCGAAAAAATAAAATCCCTACCTCGTAGTCATCGCGCGTGAGCGTTCTTCACGGAATTGCTCGTTGCGGAAGGTGGAGATCGTCGCGTCGTCGCGGAAGGGCGTCGCGTCGTCGCGAAACACGGCGTTGAGTCGGCGAACTCAACGAACCATGAAACAACAGATTTAATTTAATTAATTAAATCCCTGTTTTGGTAAAAACCACAAAGGAGATAAAAAAAAAGAAAATATGAGACTCTTACCTCAAGCAGTTGATCGAAGATTGGGGCGGGGAAGGACATCTCGGATGAAGCATCGTCAAACTCCGAGGGTGACGGCGTTCTTCACGTTCTTCGCGTTCTTCGCGTTCTTCGCGTTCTTCGCGTTCTTCGCGTTCTTCACGAAGGAGGATGAATGCTCAAGGATTCTTACAAAACCTCTCAACCAGTAATCCTCCAAAAAGACTGGTTGGTCTTATTTTATTATTATGCCAACCAACGAAAAAGGGTAAGTAACGACCCATCAATTCGTTGTATTAATTCACCGAAAGAAACAGCTCCTTTAATTTACGAAATAAACCGCCCAATTAAATGGTCTGTTAAGAATTTAAGAAAACGCGACAGTTGACTTTCATAATGACGGGTTTTCGCGGGTGCGTTACTTAGCAGAAAGAAACGGCGGGGGCTCGTGCGGGCCCCACCTCAAAAATATCCTACCAAGTGGGTAGGATATTTCTGGATAGCACCCTATCCGGTTCAACTCAGATTAAGCCGCTTTTAAGTGGCTTCAAGTGGCTTCTAAGTGGCTTAAGTGAAATAAAATAAAGTTGTCGCAAAATTATTTTATTTCTTAACTTTAAGCCCGAAAATTAAAAACCACACCCGAGCAAACGCAACTCTGGAAGAGGTGTTTCTAATCAAATACTGGCGCTACGATTTCATCGGTGCCCTCAGAATTCGATTCCGGGCACCGGTTCAAAAGTTAGAAAAACCCGCTCGTCCGTTCACTGAACGTACCCGAGCCAAACTTCGGAAAATGATTCCGGGCACACCGGGCCTCGGAATCAGGTGCCGTCAGAAACTGCGCTCTTGTAAAATTACAAAGAAAATTAAGAAAAAAATTTCCTTGAAATTTACGAGTCTTTACAACAACAACATTGTTTCCATAGACAAAAATGAGATCCCATAGACTATCCCTGTAGGTCAGTCATAATATACTTCTTCGCATCCTAGGAAAAATAAAACATAGAAAAGGGTGAGCTCAGATGCTCAGTAAGGATAACAATATAGACGAATCTTTCAAAAATAAGCATAAAAATTTAAGGGAATGTATTGAACTAAAACAAAAGCCTTTTCATCATAAACTTCATCATAATATGGCAAATATAAATCAAAATAATTCCATTTAATTACTCACATGGATATTCTACTTGTCTAATAATCACATGTAATATCAATATCCACTTTCATAATGATGGAATGCATAATTCCAGACTTCATTACCACATAGTCAAGGCCTTATTCCAAAACAACAAATACAATTTTCTCAAGGCCTTGTTCCAAGACACTTGTTTGTCTCATGAGACCTACCGATGCATCGAGGAGCTATAGCAGGATCCACCTGTCAATTACTAAGTCCAATGCATTCCTAATATGAAAAGTTTTAAACATAACATAAACATTCCTATTAAAACTAGCATACAAAATGAAAATAATTTATCCATAAACCATGAATGGTTGAAAAATAAAACATCCACAATCAAACATATCACAAAAACTTCAAACATAATGGAAGATTTGTATCGTAATAAATCAACTTCAAACAAGATTAAAATCTATTAAAGGATGTTGACATAGATGAAATCAAAACTGTTTGAGAGAAATATCTCATTTTTTTGACATCATTTAAAGTTACATAATTATAAAAGAAAACATTTATTTTAAAAATATTCTTATAAGCTTGTAAGGGAAGATTCAACAATGTTATAATGACAGAATATAGCCACACCCACCGTATAAGTTAAAAAAACATTCTTACCCTAATTTTGTCGAAAAGGTCATAAAGTTACTTGTTTAGAAAATGATGGAAAGATTCCTTTAAAAATGTATAAGGTCAAATAAGGGTATAAATTACTTTAAACCATAGTCTAGTAAGTAGTAAAAATGTTTTGGAATACATTTTTAGGAAAACATGAATGTGGATGATAAAGAGGTTCCAGTAGATAATTACACATAACAACCTTGAATAATGAAGAGGTTGTAGAATTAACCCTTACCTTGTACTTTTCCTTTATCGAGGGTAGGTTAACACCCTATATAATAGTGAAATAATTGTTATTAAATTATACAAGAATAATATACATTAATATGATATCATATATGATCTTTTAATATTTATTTGTTAATAATATTTTTGTATTATCATCATTTCGGGTGTTAACTGATTCGTTTTCCTTTATATGATTTGTTACGTAAGTAATGTTTGTTATGGATAGGATGTATATTATTCATATTGAGAATGATATTAATTCATTAAACATTATTTTTAATCATCTAATGAAAATTAGTCTTGAATGGATATGATGGGGAATGAATCTTATCGTGTTTGTGGAGACGGTAATCCGTACGTACGCACAAGTGACAATATCCTTATATTGATATTAAAATCATATATAATTGGATGGTATATCATATATAAAGAATAATTATCATGTTATATTTATTATTTACATCATTTATACATCATTATTATACCCATCCAAATAATAATGTTTTTAATAACAACTACACCAGGACATTGAGATGGTAAGCCGTACGTATGCACGTATGGTGACATGTCATTCAAAGGATGGATAGAATAATGAATATGGTTGTAACATATTTAAAATAACATAAAATTATAAATAAGATATTGGAGTTATTATTTTAGAATGAAAACAGTAAGGAAAGAAGTAGTGGAAGAAGAAAAAAACATGAAAGAGGTGGTGAGATATTTACCTCTTCTTCAGGTTCTTCCTTTTGATTTGATCAAAAGGGATCTTTAGGTTGGTTTTATGGATAAAGGAAGGACTATAGGATGAATTTAGGACAGTTAAGAGGGTATTTGGGTAGGGTTTGTCTGAGAAAAATGGTTTTGAAGGTATGAATTTGATAGAAGTGGAAGTTCCCTTTTATAAGAGGGGTGAGGGGAACCTTAGGAAAGTCTAGAAATAAAATTTTATAACAAAATCACTTTCGGTTTATAATGGCTCCAAAACGAATTATTTAAAGGATAAAGTGGTTATGGATCTAAAACCTTACAACCAATAGGTTTTATACAGGTTTGGGTCACTATATTAACCGTATCTTTTAGATTTAACTCTTAGTTAAATAGTTTGTCATTTACCATGTCTCTTTGTATTTTTATATTATATGGTTAATAAACTTACGATAAACTTCCAAGAGAACCCCAAGTGGTTCATTAATTATAAACCTATCATTATATAATTCCTTTTGCTGAACCTTAGATTTTTAGGATTATTATATCAACCAATAATATTGTATTTGTTTTAAAAACTCATTTTTGTCAATTTTGACCTTATTTAGTAATTGATTTTGTTTAAAGTCCTAAAAAGCATATTAATTCAAAATAAATACATTTAATAAACTCTAACATGTCATAGTTAGCTATAAAATTTTTTTATGGCATAAAAACTTTCAAATTATATTTATTTTAGTATTTATAATATCATTTATTTGATTGTTTCATTAATAAGGAAAATACTGCATCATTATTGTGTCATATATAAATATATTTACTTTATGTATAAAAATTATAAATAAAATATAATGAGGTAGGAAATATTTTTAGATTTATAATGAATATTTATATTCTAATATATCAATTATATAACCTCATATAAAAATTGTTTTATTAAAAGATATTTGCTTTTGTTATTTTTGTCTTTACTTTAGATTATTTAATATAAAATGTCATTATCTGTCCCAAGTGGCTCCATGGAGTCCCAAAATCGACCCAAAAATGCCCATGGTAGGAAATATATCATAATATAGGGTTAGGACACGTGTTAGGGTAATTTAATATTATTATAATATTATTTTTTAACCTTATTTACTGGATTTACCCCTTTAACCATGATAAATAAAATATTTGCTGAAGTAAATATTCCTAATGTCTAAAAATAAAATTTTCCTATTTACACAATTTGAACCTCCTAATTAAAAATATGGAATCCATTTTTTCAAATTCAAAATACAGAAGTGGCATAAATCAATTTAAAATTAATTCCCGTTGTCAAAAGAAAAAGCGTGTTTTTATGAAATAATAACTTTCAAAAGATACACTTGTTTATGTCCAGTTTAATCGTGAGATTACATCCAATGACTTAAATTATATTAAATGATAAAAATATAATATAATGACACTTAAAACCCATTCATATGTATAATTTAACACTATAAATTATTTCGATTAAAAAAGTTGTTTTTAATTAAAATTTAGTATTTTCACTATTCATCAAAAATTGAAAGTTTTCAGAAAAATACCAAAAATTCAACCTAAGCTAATTTAGATATTCTGAATCCAAAAATGAAGTTCATTTTGAATGATAAAATTTATAAAATTCCAAAAAGTGTGTATTACTATTCATAACGGCTAGTTTGATTGGTCGCGGTGTGTTAGAACTCGAAGTTGCGTACAACACACGCTATTGTATTATTCAAAGAGAAGCGTACTGTGGAAGCTTGGGGTGTTACATTCTACCCTCCTTCAGATGATTTCATCCTAGAAATTTCTAGAATATTACTGCATAAAAAGACTTGTATGGTTCTTCATCATTAGTTCCTCGGGTTCCCACGTTTCCTCTTTCATCTTATGGTTTCTCCATAGAACTTTTACCAGACGAGTTGTCCACAACACTTGTTCTCTTGTATCAAGAACCTTGATAGACTCTTTGCAGTAAGACAGATCGGGTTCCAGTTCTGATTCCTCATAAGTGAGTACATGAATTGAGTCAGGCATGTATTTTATCAATAGTGATACATGGAACACATCGTGAACTTTGGAGAGACTTGTCGACATTGCCAAATGGTAAGCTACAGCCTAAATTCGTTCTAGAATTTTTAATGGTCCGATGTACCTGGGACTTAATCTTCCCTTCTTACTGAAATGTATAACACCCTTCCATGGAGGTACCTTCAATAAAACATGATCTCCTACCTAAAATTCCAAATCCTTCCTTCGGTTATCGGCATGAATTTTCTTCCCACTTTGAGCTACTTTGATGTGGGTTTGGATTACCTTCACCTTTTCCATAGTTTCCTCCACAAGTTCTGGGCCTATGAGTTTTCTTTCACCAACATTATCCCAACAGGTTGGTGTGTAATATCTCTTTCCATATAACGTTTCATATGGTGTCATCTGAATACTTGAATGGAATCTATTGTTATAGGAAAATTCTACCATAGGTAAATATTGATCCCACATACCTTGATAGTCAAGTGATCATGATCTCAACATGTCTTATAAGGTTTGAAAAGTCCGTTCTGATTGTCCATCAGTTTGGGGGTGGTAGGCAGTGCTCAAATGAAGTTTAGTATCAAGGGCTTTCTGAAGACTTTTCCAGAATCTTGATGTAAAACGTGGATCACGATCAGAAACAATTGATAAGGGTACTCCATGAAGTCTCACAACTTCATTATTATATAGTATTTCTAGACATTCAAGTGGTAAATATTCTCTTATAGCAAGAAAATGTGATGACTTGGTAAGACAATCAACAATGAACCATACTGCATCATTCCTTCTAGGAGTCTTTGGTAGTTCTATGATAAAGTCCATCGTAATATTATCACATTTCCACTCAGGTATGGGAATATGTTTCATGACTCCTCTAGGTTGTTGCCTTCTAGATTTCACTTGTTGACAAACCATAAATCTTGACACAAAATCAGAAATCTCCCTCTTCATGTTGTCCCACCAAAAATGTTCCTTCAAATATATATACATATTAGTGTTACCATGGTGTATAGAGAAATTGGAACTATGAGCATCATCCAACATTTCCCTTTTTAGATCAGGTATATCGGGAACACAAAGTCTCTTCCCAAATTTCAAAATTCCATCTTCATAAACAAAGTAACTCAATCTCCCATCATTCACATCATTAATCTTCTTTTGAAACTCTTCATCATCGGTCTGATAAATCTTTATCCTTTCTAGTAAAGGTGGTTTGGAAACCATTTGAAAAAGTTTTGATGTTTCACCTTCCATGGTTATCCCCATGTCTAACTTTACTAGATCCTTGTATATAGGATCCTTTTTAACTCTCATCTTGTTCAGAACTCCATGATCCTTTTTGCTCAAAGAATCTACCACCTTATTTTCCTTCACTGGTTGGTAGTGTATTGTGAAATCATAATCCATGAGTAGTCTAAGCCATCACCTTTGCCTCACGTTGAGTTATTTCTATGAGAAAATATACTTCAAACTCTTGTGATTGGTATATATCTCACATTTTTACCATAGAGATAATGTCTCCATATCTTCAAAAAAAAGATTACAACTGCTAACTCAAGATCATGATTGGGATAATTTTTTTCATGAATTTTTAGCTGCTGTGATGTATAGGAAATAACTCTATCATTCTGCATAAGGACACAACCAAGTCATTTCTTTGAAGCATTACTATAAATAACAAACCCATCATTCCCCAATGGTAGAGTCAAGATAGGAGCATTGACTAATCTTCTCTTCAGTTCTTCAAAACATTCTTCAAACTCTTTTTTCCAAACAAATATAACCCCTTTACATGTGAGCTTTGTTAATGGGTTAGCTAATATTGAAAACTTTTGGACAAAACATTGATAATAACCTGCTAAACCAATAAAACTGCATACCTCAGTTATACTTTTCGGTGCTGTCCATTCTTGGATTTTCTTTTTCTTAGAAGGATCAACAAAGATTCCACACTTAGAGACAATATGGACAAGAAAAGAAATCAGCTGAATCCAGAATTCACACTTACTAAACTTCCCATATAATTCATGTCTTCTAATAGTCTTTAGAATAATGCGCAAGTGATTTTCATGATCTTCATATCTTTTGGAGTATACCAATATATCATCAATAAATACCATTACAAAGTCATCAAGATATTTCTTGAAAACTCTATTCATTATATCCATGAAGATAGAGGGTGCATTAGTCAATCCAAAAGTCATTACTGTAAACTCATAATGCCCGTACCTGGTTTGAAATGCTATTTTCGGAATGTCTTCCTTCTTCACACACAACTGATGATATCCAGATCGAAGGTCAATCTTTGAAAAGTATTGAGCTCCATGAAGTTTGTTGAATAAATCATCAATGCGAGGTAGGGTATAATTGTTCTTTATTGTTATAAGATTGATCTCCCTGTAGTCAATGCACAACCTCATAGATCCATATTTCTTCTTAACAAGAAGAATAGGGGCTCCCCATGGAGAAACACTAGGGTGAATAAATTCCTTATTAGTCAATTCCTCTAGTTGTTTCTTTATTTCCACTAATTACACAATGGCTATTCTATAAGGGGTCTTTGATATGGGCCTTGATCTTGGAATTAAGTCAATGAAAAACTAAATTTCTCTTTCTAGATGATGTCCAGGTAAATTATACGGAAACACATCAATATATTCTTGAACAATAGGTACATCCTCTATTTGAAAATTATTTTCCTCGCCCACAGTTATTTCATTCGCTTACTCCCAAATAATTGAATTTAGTTGTGCTACTGGGGGTGGATCTAGATAAGAATTATGTGGTGACATTTCTGCTCTAAAGATAAGGTGTTCTTTATCATCATCATCCAAAATTGTAACCTCCTTCTTCTTACAATAAATCTTTGCATCATGGTCTGAAAGCCAATCCATACCAAGGATTATATCAAATTCAATCATGGGTATGAAGATGATATCAGTAGATAAATAACGTTTATATGCCTTAGTGGGGACTGATTGACAAAATGTTCTTGCAATGATACTTCCCTTAGGAGTTTTTACTGACAACTCCATTGTTAAATCAAATTGGAAATATCTAATTTTCTTATAAAACTAGGAATATATGAAATAATGTGATGATATAGAATCAAATAAATCATTGGATAAACTTGAATAACCCATTAAATTACCTACCACTACATCTTTCTGAGCTTTATCCTCAGCAGTAGTGATAGCGTAATCTTAGCCTTGATCCCTTGGCCTATTCTGAGGTAAGTTACCCTGATGCTTAGGAGATTCATTTAAATAATGTCCCAGTTCTCTAAAATTTTAGCATTCAACATTAACACCCTCTTTATTCCCCTTGCAATCACAAGCTTGGTGGCCTTTTTCACCACACTTGTAACAGACTCCCATTCCCTTCAAACAAGTACCAGGGTGTTTCTTCCCAAATTTAATTCAGGATGGATATTCAACTTTTCCCTTATTCCCCTTATTTCTATTTCAAGAGTGTTCAAGAGATCTTTTCTTCTCTTTCTTTGCTTTAAAGTTATAAGACTTCGAGAAATATTTTTCTGTCTTGATAGCACATGGGACAATATCTTCGTACGAAGAGAAGGATTGTGAAACTAATACTCGATGGGGAAATGGTTTTAACCCATCAAAGAAACGATCAATCTTACTTTTTTGGGTTACATATATAATCTGCAGCATGCCTCGCTAACCTTGTAAAGTTAGCTTCATACTTTGCGATATTCTCATCCTCCTTTTTCCTTAGAATCATAAATTGTCTTTCCATATCTGCTCGATGGTCATGAGGAAAGTATTTTTATTAGAAAATTTCTTTACATTCCCTCCATTTTATATTTTATACTTCATCATCTTCTTTTGTGTTTTGAATTAATGACCACCATTGATCAACATCTCCAGTGTGGCGGTAAACTTCCATGACAACTTTTTCCCTTTCTTAACTCCCCAAGGCATGGAATATTTTTTCTAAGGAATTTATCCATTGCTTAGATACTAATGGATTTGTACCCCCATTGAATGTTGTGGTTGTTTCCCCATGAAGTGATCTAACATTGATCCTCCACGCTGCGGATCAGGGTGCTCTATATGGGTAAGATTTTTATTCATAACCTGAGTGAGTTGTCCCAGTATAGTGATAAGCTGATCAGCACCAGTTTTATCACCAACTATACTATAATTATCTTGAGTAGGAGGGCCATTCCTACATAGAGTGCGTGCATTGATACAGTTTCCATTCCTTCCACTAGGCGCCATTTCTAAACAATGAAATACCCTAGATTAGTTTATGAATCTCAATACATAATTCCAAACTTATAACATACTTAACATAAATTAAATAGTTCATGGATATAATCCATAATCATAAAAAAAAATTTCTTTGAGGAAGTATATACTCATAAACCCTTCATAAAGGTTTTTAAAGAAAACGAGAATTATCCTAATCATATCCCTCGAGAGTGTCGTAACCTAGAGTGCAGCAAGGCCCGTTGTCGTACACCTGTTCCCGTTCAGGTCTAGCTCAAAGTGGTGTTTTCGGGTTTTACCCCTAGGTACATCTATGCCAGAGCCGCCTCTACCTACTCATATCCAGACAGGGATGTATTGCTTAGAAAACTCAGAAAAATATCTATAATACCAAAATTATAGGAAGTTCTTCTATAATAATTCTCAAAGTATATCTTAGGGATATGTTCTCTAATTAGAGTTTATCTAAATCTAGTTTCCAAGGCTTGTACTAAACTTCCTATGATACCAACTATAATGCCTCGACCCCAAAAGCCCAGAGTCGATGCATTATTATGTATCATTTGCATGATCACAAAAGATCAAGTCTCAAAAGACCGATTAGTTTAGTAGCCTTGGAAGTACTAGACACATTCATAAGGTTTAAATTACATCATCAAATGGAAAACTACAACAAAATTGTTTCCATAGACAAAACTGAGATCCCATAGACTATCCCTATAGGTTAGTCATAATATACTTCTTCGCATCCTAGGAAAAATAAAACATAGAAAGGGGTGAGAACAGATGTCAGTAAGGATAACAATATAGAAGAAACTTTCATAAATAAGCATAAACATTTAAGACAATTTATAGAACTAAAACAAAATACTTTCCAACATAAACTTCATATTAATATGGAAAATATAAATCAAAATAATTCCATTTAATTACTCACATGGATATTCTACTAGTCAAATAATCACATGCAATATCAATATCCACTTTCATAATGATGTAATGCATAATGCCAGACTTCATAACCACATAGTTAAGGACTTGTGCTAAGAATACAAATAAGATTTTTTCAAGGCCTTATGCCAAGACACTAGTTTGTCTCATGAGACCTACTGATGCATCTAGGAGCTATAGCGGGCTCCACCCATCACTTACTAAGTCCAATTCATTCCTGATATGAATAGTTTTAAACATAACATAAACATTTGTATTAAAAATAGCATACGAAATGTAAATACTTTATCTATAAAACATGAATGGTAGAAAAATAACACATCCACAGTCAAACATATCAAAAAACCTTAAAAAAAAGGAATATTTTTATCATAATAAATCAACTTCAAATAAGATTAAAATCCATTAAAGGATGTTGACATAGATGAAATCAAAACTGTTTGAGAGAAATATCTCATTATTTTTTTTGAAATCATTTAAAGATACATAATTATAAAAGAAAAAATTTATTTTGAAAATATTATTATAATATTTTAAGGGAAGCTTCAATGATATTATAACAGCATAATATATCTACACCCTCCATATAAGTTAAAAAAACAATATTACCTTAATTTTGTCGAAAAGGGCATAAAGTAACTTGTTAGGAAAATGACATAAAGATTCCTTTCAAAATGTATAAGGTCAAATAAGGGTATAAATGACTTTAACCCATAGTATAGTAAGTAGTAATTTTTTTGGAATACATTTTTATGAAAACACGAATGTGGATGATAAAGAGGTCCTAGTAGATAATTACACATAACAACCTTGAATAATGAAGAGGCTGTAGAATTAACCCTTACCTTGTACTTTTCTTTGGTCGAGGGTAGGTTAACCTCCTATATAATGGTGAAATAATTTTTATTAAATTATACAAGAATCATATACATTAATATGATATCATATATTATCTTTTAATATTTCTTTGTTAATAATATTTTAGTATTATCGTCGTTTCAGGTGTTAACTGATTCGTTTTTCTTTATATGATTTGTTACATAAGTAATGTTTTTTATGGATAGGATGTATCTTATTAATATTCATAATGATATTAACTCTTTAAATATTATTTTTAATCATCTAATGAAAATTAGCCTTGAATGGATATGACGAGGAATGAATCTCATCGTGTTCGTGGATACGGTAATCCGTACGTACACACGAGTGACAATATCATTATTTTGATATTAAAATCATATATAATTGGATGTTATATCATATATACCTAATAATTATCATGTTATATTTATTATTTACATCATTTATACATCATTATTATACTCATTCAAATAATAATGTATTGAATAACAACTACACCACGACGTGGAGACGGTAAGCCGTACATACGCGGGTATGGTGACATGTCATTTAAAGGATGGATAGAATAATGAATATGGTTGTACCATATTTATAATAACATAAAAATATATAGAAGATACTTGAGTTTTTATTTTATAATGTAAACATCAAGGAAAGAAGAAGTGGAAGAAGAAGAAAACATGAAAGAGGTGGTGAGATATTTACCTCTTCTTCATGTTCTTCCTTTTGATTTGATCAAAAAGCTCCTTAGGTTATCTTTATTACTAAATTAGGGACTCTAGGATAAAGGGAAAAAATTTTAGAGGGTATTTGGTCAGGTTTTGGTGGAGCCAAATGGATTTGAAGGTGTGAATTTGAGAGAAGGGGAATTGCCCTTTTATAAGAGAGGTGAGGGGCACCTTAGGAATAGCTAGAAATATTATTTTATAATAAAATCATTTTTGGTTTATATTGGCTCCAAAACGATTTATTTAAAGTATAAGGTGGGTATGGATCGAAAACATCTCAAACAATATGTTTTAGATAGGTTTGGGTCACTATATTAACCTTATCGTTTAGATTTAACTCTTAGTTAAATAGTTTGACATTTACCATGTCTCTTTGTATTTTTATATTATATGGTTAATAAACTTACTATAAACTTCCAAGAGAACACCAAGTTGTTAATTAATGATACTCATATCATTATATAAGTCTTTTTTCTGAGCCTTAGATTTTTAGGATTATTATATCAACCAATAATATTGTATTTGTTTTAAAAACTCATTTATGCCAATTTTTAATATTTTAATAATTTATTTTTGTTAAAAGTCTTAACAACTTTATTACATATAAATAAATATATTTAATCAAACCTAACATGTCATATTTACCTATAAAATTTGTTTATGGCATCAAAACTTTCAAATTATATTTATTTTAGTATTTATAATATCATTTATTTGATTGTTCCATTGATAAGGAAAATACTACATCATTATTATGTCACATATAAATATATTTATTTTGTGTCTAAAAATTATAAATAAAATAATGATGTAGGAAATATTTTTATATTTATGATGACTATTTTTAGTGGAATTTATCAATTATATAACCTCATATAAAAATTGTTTTATTAAAAGATATTTTCTTTTGTTATTTTTGTCTTTACTTTAGATTATTTAATATAAAATATCATTATCACTCCCAAGTGGATCCATGGGGTTGAAAAATCGACCCAAGGATACCTATGTTTGGAAATGTATTATCCAATAGTGTTAGGTTAATTTAATATTATTATAATATTATTTTTTAACCTTATTTACTGTATTTACCCCTTTAACCACGATAAATAAAATATTTATTGAAGTAAATATTCATAATGTCTAAAAATAAATGTTACCTATATACACAAATTGGACCTCCGGATTAAAAATATGGAATCAATTTTTAAAAATTCAAAACACTTAAGTGTCATTAATTAATTTAAAATTAATTCCCGTTGTCAAAACAAAAAGCATGTTTTTATAAAATAATAAGTATCAAATGATTGACACTTGTTTATGTCCATTTTAATCGTGAGATTACATCCAATTAATTAAATTAAATTAAATGATAAAAATATAATCTAATGATACTTAAAAACCATTCAAATTTATAGTTTAACACTATAAATTATTTTGATTAAAAAAGTTGTTTTTAATTAAAACTTAGTATTTTCACTATTCATCAAAAATTGAAAGTTTTCAGAAAAATACTGAAAATTCAACCTAAGCTAATTTTGATATTTCGAATCCAAAAATGAAGCCCATTTTGAAAGACAAAATTTCTAAAATTCCAAAAACTGGGTATTACTATTCATAATAGCTAGTTTGATTGGTCGCGATGTGTTAGAACTCGAAGTTGCGTACAACATATGCTATTATATTATTCAAAGAGAAGCATACCGTGGAAGCTTGGGGTGTTACAACACTTCTAACTATGATTCATCCTGACAAAACCTTTTTCCTATTCCTATTTTTGAATGATTGACTTCACGACATGGTGGACCGTGCAGTAATCAAACCCTCCATACCCCTTAAAGGAAAATAGGGCCAGAAGTCGGTGAAGCTATAATGTATGGTATTAAAGAGGCGTCTTCGAGACTATTTTCCAGATGTATCACCAAATGTTACAACATGTTGTGTGAAGATAATTCTTTGTATCCAAGTCAATATCAAAACCGATTTCAAAGGGAGAGATATATTCTAGGATCAACACACTCAATGAGGCACCATGATCTGCTCCCTCTACAATAGTATCATCATAGCCTACTATTGTCAACTGAATTGGCATAGAAGCCCCCACTTCATGATCACAAACTGAAGTCAATGGAACTGAGTATTAGGTCACACCACCCATTAACATTAGAAATTTAATAGACATAAAAGGAAGTAATCTAACATGAGTAGTTAACCAAACTCACCCAC
>CAUJRU010002528.1:0-2500 GCA_963277665.1 Viscum album
TGCGGCGGGACATAGGGCCTCCGTTCCTGTCATGACTCCTTTTCCTCAACGTCCCTGGAGCGTTGTGGGTTCGTCTGCTTAAAATCTGCCTCATGGCGGTTGAGTTCCTTCGGAAGGTGGGATGTGGGAGGCATGGCGGTGGGACGCTGTAATTCCTTTTCCTCACCGGTGGGATGTGGGGGGCATTGGAAAGAATGGGTTTTTGCCCAGTCTCATGCCGTGCCCGCCTTTTTCCTCACCTTTCATGGAGCGTTGCGGTTCGGGCTTGCTTAAAAGGCCACCTGTCGGTGGCGGAGTTCCTTGGATGGTGGGATGTGGGAGGCATGGTGGGTTGGTGTTCCTTTGTCGTCCCTCGACGCTCCTGCCCTTCCCTCGCCTTCTCTAGAGCAGTGCGGCTTGGCTTGCTTAAAAGCCGCCTCAGGGTGGTTGAGTTGCTGCGGATGGTGGGATGTGGGAGGCGCGGCGGGATTGGGTTTTTGCCCCGTCCCCTGACGTGCCTGCCTTTTCCTCCCCGTCTGTGGAGCATTGCGGGCTGGGTGCTTAAATACCGCCTCACGGTTTGTGGGATCCTGTGGATGGTGGGATGTGGGCGGCGCGGCGGGACATAGGACCCCCGTACCTACCCTGACTCCTTTTCCTTGACGTCTCTTGAGCGTTGCTGGTTCGTCTGCTTAAAAGCTGCCTCATGGCGGTTGAGTTCCTACGGAATGTGAGATGTGGGAGGCACGGCGGGATGGGGGTTTCCCTCCTCATCCCCTGACGTTCCTACCTTTTTCCTCACTGGTGGGATGTGGGGGGTATGGGCGGGATTGGGTTGTTTCCCCGTCCTGTCGTACCCACCTTTTTCCTCACCTTTCATGGAGCGTTGCGGGTCGGGCTATGCTTAAAAGCCACCGAGTGTGGTTGAGTTCTTGCAGATGTTGGGATGTGGGAGGCATGGTGGGATTGGGTTCCTTTGTCGTCCCTTGCTGTACCGCCTTTTCCTCACCTTCTCTGGAGCGTTGTGGAATTTTGGTAGTGGTTCAAGCGCGAAACTGTCGGTATCACCAGGATGCGAGAGCGTGCTCCTAAATTTCTCATTCAGCGATATTTCATGCGAACCATAGCAAGCTGCCTTGGGCAATGATTGGTGGGAGTGCTTTGCTCAACGCATTGTCGGGGCCACGTGCGAGTTATTTGGGTCCTAAGAAACTCACACCAACAGGGTGACGATTTCCATGGTTCATTATTGGACAAGTTGGGGTGCCTTCCTCCTCAGCCATGCCTTGGGTGATGATGTTCATAAGGGTGGCTTGAGAATGTGTATCTACTGTTTCTGCAAGATACACGAGCGTCATGCGGAGGTGATGACTCATTAAGGGGAATCCTGTCGATTTGGGAAGATGGTTGGGGCTTGTGTTGGGGTCTGAGTGGTCTGCTCAGTCATACCTCAAACATTGCAGATGTGGTTGGTGATGCTACCTGGCTGATCCTTCCATTAGTCATATGCTTGTCTCAAAGATCAGGTTGTGCATGTACAAAGGACAAACTAATCGAACAGAATTGAATGTTCGGGACGACGGTTTGGGCTTGTGTTGGGGTCTGAGTGGTCAGCTCAGTCATACCCCAAACAATGCAGATGTTGTTGGTGATGCTACATGGCTGATCCTTCCACTAGTCATATGCCTGTCTCAAAGATCAGGTCCCGCATGTAAAGGACAAACTAATCGAAAGATGGTGATACTGTGACGGGTCTCATTAAATCAGTGCCAGGGGTGACTTTCTCCTCGGTTATATCTCAAGCGAAGAATCCCCAGGTGGGTGAGCTCCACCTAGATGACCCTCACTTGTCCCTTTGGAGTTCTCCCTGTTGGTAGTGGAATTTTTTTGGTGCTGATGTAGGGGCCCCGTCTATATGCTTGGGTTGAATTCTCTCGCACAATTGCGGTTCCGTCTTCCAAGGGCTTGCTAAAAAGACGATGCGATACTAGACAGATATAACTTGGATGGGATGATGATAGATGAGCATGGTTGGTGTCCTGGTTCTTGGTTAAAAGTTTCTCAACGGTGGTTGAGTTCTTTTGAATGGTGGGATGTGGGGGGTGCGGCGGGACATAGGGCCTCCGTTCCTGTCATGACTCCTTTTCCTCAACGTCCCTGGAGCGTTGTGGGTTCGTCTGCTTAAAATCTGCCTCATGGCGGTTGAGTTCCTTCGGAAGGTGGGATGTGGGAGGCATGGCGGTGGGACGCTGTAATTCCTTTTCCTCACCGGTGGGATGTGGGGGGCATTGGAAAGAATGGGTTTTTGCCCAGTCTCATGCCGTGCCCGCCTTTTTCCTCACCTTTCATGGAGCGTTGCGGTTCGGGCTTGCTTAAAAGGCCACCTGTCGGTGGCGGAGTTCCTTGGATGGTGGGATGTGGGAGGCATGGTGGGTTGGTGTTCCTTTGTCGTCCCTCGACGCTCCTGCCCTTCCCTCGCCTTCTCTAGAGCAGTGCGGCTTGGCTTGCTTAAAAGCCGCCT
>CAUJRU010002528.1:12500-40000 GCA_963277665.1 Viscum album
CGGCCTTCAAGTGCCTAAGGGGTCACGTCGGTGGTCGTTCCTATGGTTTCATAGCTCTTTTAGGGCAACACGTGTTGTCTTTCATGCGCTGCACTGACCTCTGGGATGTCTAAACCCCTCAGTATGTCTCCTCGTCACTGATGATGTTTCCTGGTGGGATAGCTGGAAATGCATAAATGTCTCTTTAGGGGGGGAGTGGTCGGCGACCCCCCCTGGGCGTGGGTCTTGTCCTGCGTGCCCAGAGCCACCCAATGACATGCCCACGGACATGGAAAAATGGCCTCTAGACAATCCCATGAATGCTTGATGATTCGTCCGGTGCTTGGGGCTTGTCTTGTCCGGGGTAGTGCGCCATCAAAGCTTTGAAAATGAGTCGGGGTTCGTCGCGTGTCAGGTCCTACGTACTGACAATCGCGTGGAGACAATTCCATCCGAGTGAGACGATTTGAAGGGGCATCGGGGCTTGCATTGGTGGATGCGGGGTGCCTTGAAAGGAAGGACGCCGAGCTGGGGTTTGCCATATCTTGTTGGGTCCGGTATGTAACGTCCATGACCACCTAAATAGAATTCGTTTCATGCGTGAGGACCCGCTCTGGACATGGGGTTGTCTTCTCGGCGGTGGTCGACGACACGCGGGACGGATGCCATGACGTGCCGGCGGCCTTCATGTGCCTAAGGGGTCACGTCGGTGGCCGTTCCTATGGTTTCATAGCTCTTTTAGGGCAACTCGCGTTGTCTTTCATGAGCTGGGGTGCCCTCTGGGTGGTCTAAACCACTCAGTATGTCTCCTCGTCAGTGCTGATGTTTCCTGGTGGGATAGCTGTAAATGCATAAATGTCTCTTTAGGGGGGGAGTGGTCGGCGACCCCCCCTGGGCGTGGGTCTTGTCCTGCGTGCCTCGAGCCACCCAGTGACATGCCCACGGACATGGAAAAATGGCCTCTAGACAATTCCATCAATGCGTGATGATTCGTCCGGTGCTTGGGGCTTGTCTTCTCCGGGGTAGTGCGCCTTAAAAGCTTTGACAATGAGCCGGGGTTCGTCGCGTGTGAGGTCCTACGTACCGACAATCGCGTGGAGACAATGCCATCCGAGTGAGACGATTTGAAGGGGCCTCGAGGCTTGTCTTGGTGGATGCGGGGTGCCTTGAAAGGAAGGACGCCGAGCTGGGGTTTGTCATATGTTGTTGGGTTCGGTATGTAACGACACCGACCACCTAAAGAGAATTCATTTCATGCGTGAGGACCCGCTCTGGACATGGGGTCTGTCTTCTCGGCGGTGGTCGACGATACGCGGGAAGGATGCCATGACGTGTCGGCGGCCTTCACGTGCCTAAGGGGTCACGTCGGTTGCCGTTCCTATGGTTTCATAGCTCTTTTAGGGCAACACGTGTTGTCTTTCATGCGCTGCGGTTCCCTCTGGGTGGTCTAAACCACTCAGTATGTCTCCTCGTCAGTGCTGATGTTTCCTGGTGGGAGAGCTGGAAATGCAGAAATGTCTCTTTAGGGGGGGAGTGGTCGGCGACCCCCCCTGGGCGTGGGTCTTGTCCTGCGTGCCCAGAGCCACCCAGTGACATGCCCACAGACATGGAAAAATGGCCTCTAGATGATTCCTCCTGTGCTTGGGGCTTGTCTTGCCCGCGGTAGTGCCCCATAAAAGCGATGACAATGAGACGGGGTTCGTCGCGTGTCAGGTCCGACGAACTGACAATCGCGTGGAGACAAAGCCATCCGAGTGAGACGATTTGAAGTGGCCTCGGGGCATGTCTTGGTGGATGCGACGTGCCTTGAAAGGAAGGACGTCGAGGTGGGGTTTTTCATATGTTGTTGGGTCCTGTATGTAATTACAATTACCACCTAAAGAGAATTCTTTTCATGAGTGAGGACCCGCTCTGGACATGGGGCGTGTCTTCTCGGCGGTGATCGACGATACGCGGGATGGATGCCATGACTTGTCGGTGGCCTTCATGTGCATAAGGGGTCACGTCGGTGGCCCTTCCTATGGTTTCATAGCTCTTTTAGGGCAACACGTGTTGTCTTTCATGCGCTGCGGTGCCCTCAGGGTGGTTTAAACCCATCAGTATGTCTCCTCGTCAGTGTTGATGTTTCCTGGTGGGATAGCTGGAAATGCATAAATGTCTCTTTAGGGGGGGAGTGGTCGGCGACCCCCCTGGGCGTGGGTCTTGTCCTGCGTGCCTAGAGCCACCCAATGACATGCCCAGTGACATGGAAAATGGCATCGACGCAATGCCCTGAATTCCTGATGATTCTTCCCGTGCTAGGGTCTTGTCTTGCCCGAGGTGGTGCGCCATAAAACCGATGACAATGATATGGGTGGGGTTTGTCGCCTGTGAGATCCTACGGACTGACAATCGCGTCCAGACAATGGAATCCTAGTGAGGCGATTTGAAGGGGCCTCGGGGCCCGTCTTGGTGCGTGCGGCGTGCCTTGAAAGGAAGGACGTTGAGGTGGGGTTTGTCATATGTTGTTGTGTCCGGTATGTAAAGACAATGACCACCTAAAGAGAATTCATTTCATGCGTGAGGACCCGCTCTGGACATGGGTCCTGTCTCCTCGGCGGTGTTGGACGATACGCGGGACGGATGCCATGACGTGTCGGCGGCCTTCATGTGCCTAAGGGGCCACGTCGGTGTCCCTTCCTATGGTTTCATAGCCCTTTTAGGGCAACACGTGTTGCCTTTCATGCGCTGCGGTTCCCTCTGGGTGGTCTAAACCACTCAGTATGTCTCCTCGTCAGTGTTGATGTTTCCTGGTGGAATAGCTGGAAATGCATAAATGTCTCTTTAGGGGGGGAGTGGTCGGCGACCCCCCCTGGGCGTGGGTCTTGTCCTGCGTGCCGAGAGCCACCCACAGACATGCCCAGTGACATGGAAAATGGCATCGACGCAATGCCATGAATTCCTGATGATTCGTCCCGTGCTTGGGGCTTGTCTTGCCCGAGGTAGTGCGCCCTAAAAACGATGGCAATGAGACGGGGTTTGTCGCATGTGCGATCCTGCGGACTGACAGTCGCGTCCAGACAATGGCATCCGAGTGAGACGATTTGAAGGGGCCTCAGGGCCCGTCTTGGTGCATGCGGCGTGCCTTGAAAGGAAGGACGTCGAGGTGGGGTTTTTCATATGTTGTCGTGTCCCGTATGTAATGACAATGACCACCTAAAGAGAATTCATTTCATGCGCGAGGACCCGCTCTGGACATGGGGCCTGTCTTCTCGGCGGCGTTGGATGCTACCCGCGACGAATGCTACTACGTGTCGGCGGCCTTGATGTGCCTAAGGGGTCACATCAGTGGCTGTTCCTATGGTTTCATATCTCTTTTAGGGCAACACGTGTTGTCTTTCATGCGCTGTGGTGCCCACAGGGTTGTCTAAACCCATCAGTATGTCTCCTCGTCAGTGCTGATGTTTCCTGGTGGGACAGCTGGAAATGCATAAATGTCTCTTTAGGGGGGGAGTGGTCGGCGACCCCCCCTGGGCGTGGGTCTTGTCCTGCGTGCCCAGAGCCACCCAGTGACATGCCCACGGACATGGAAAAACAGCCTCCGGACAAAGCAAAGACAGCTTGATGATTCGTCCGGTGCTTGGGGCTTGTCTTGTTCGAGGTAGTGCGCCATAAAAGTGATGACAATGAGCCGGGTTTCGTCGCGTGTCAGGTCCTCCGTACTGACAATCAGGTGGAGACAACGCCATCCGGGTGAGAGGATTTGAAGGGGCCTCAGGGCTTGCCTTGGTGGATGCGGTGTGCCTTGAATGGAAGGACAATGAGGTGGGGTTTGTCATATGTTGTTGGGTCCGGTATGTAATGACAATGACCGCCTAAAGAGAATTCCTTTCATGCGTGGGGACCCGCTCTGGACATGGGGCGTGTCTTCGCTGTGGTGATGGACGATACGTGGGACGGATGCCATGACGTGTCGGCGGCCTTCATGTGCCTAAGGGGCCACGTCGGTGGCCCTTCCTATGGTTTCATAGCTCTTTTAGGGCAACACGTGTTGCCTTTCATGCGCTGCCCTGCCCTCAGGGTGGTCTAAACCCATCAGTATGTCTCCTCGTCGGTGTTGATGTTTCCTGGTGGAATAGCTGGAAATGCATAAATGTCTCTTTAGGGGGGGAGTGGTCGGCGACCCCCCCGGGCGTGGGTCTTGTCCTGCGTGCCTAGAGCCACCCAATGTGATGCCCATTGACATGCAAAATGACATCGACTTAATGCCATGAATGCCTGATGATTCGTCCCGTGCTTGGGGCTTGTCTTGCCCGAGGTAGTGCGCCATAAAAACGATGACAATGGGATGGTGTTTGTGGCCTTCGAGATCCTGCGGACTGACAGTCGCGTTCAGACAATGGCATCCGAGTGAGACGATTTGAAGGGGTCTCGGGGCCCGTCTTGGTGCATGCGGCGTTTCTTGAAAGGAAGGACGTCGAGGTGGGGTTTGTCACATGTTGTTGTGTTCGGAATGTAAAGACAATGACCGCCTAAAGATAATTCATTTCATGCGCGGGGACCCGCTCTGGACATGGGTCCTGTCTTCTCGGCGGTGTTGGATGATACCCGGGACGGATGCCATGACGTGTCGGCGGCCTTCATGTGCCTAAGGGGTCACTTTGGTGGCTGTTCGTATGGATTCGTAGCTCTTTTAGGGCAACACGTGCTGTCCTTCATGCGTTGTGGTGCCCATTGGGTTGTCTGAACCCATCAGTATGTGTCCTCGTCAGTGCTGATGTTTCCTGGTGGGACAGCTGGAAATGCATAAATGTCTCTTTAGGGGGGGAGTGGTCGGCGACCCCCCCTGGGCGTGGGTCTTGTCCTGCGTGCCCAGAGCCACCCAGTGACATGCCCACGAACATGGAAAAACGACCTCCAGACAAATCCATGAAAGCTTGATTATTCGTACGGTGCTTGGGGCTTGTCTTGTCTGAGGTAATGCGTCATAAAAGTGATGACAATGAGCCGGGGTGCGTCGCGTGTCAGGTCCGACGTACTGACAATCACGTGGAGACAACGCCATCCGAGTGGGACGATTTGAAGGGGCCTCGGGGCTTGCCTTGGTGGATGCGGTGTGCCTTGCAAGGAAGGACGACGTGGTGGGGTTTGTCATATGTTGTTGGGTACGGTATGTATTGACAATGACCGCCTAAAGATAATTCCTTTGAGGCGTGAGGACCAGCTCTGGACATGGGGCGTGTCTTCTCTGCGGTGATGGACGAGACGCGGGGCGGATGCCATGACGTGTCGGCGGCCTTCATGTGCCTAAGGGGTCACGTCGGTGGCCCTTCCTATGGTTTCATAGCTCTTTTAGGGCAACCCGTGTTGTCTTTCATGCACTGCGGTGCCCTTAGGGTGGTCTAAACCCATCAGTATGTCTCCTCGTCACTGTTGATGTTTCCTGGTGGTATAGCTGGAAATGCATAAATGTCTCTTTAGGGGGGGAGTGGTCGGCGACCCCCCCTGGGCGTGGGTCTTGTCCTGCGTGCCTAGAGCCACCCAATGACATGCCGAGTGACATGGAAAATGGCATCGACGCAGTGCCATGAATTCCTGATGATTCATCTCGTGCTTGGGGCTTGTCTTGCCCGAGGTAGTGCGCCCTAAAAACGATGACAATGAGATGGGGTTTGTCGCATGTGTGATCCTGCGGACTGACAGTCTTGTCCAGACAATGGCATCCGAGTGAGACGATTTGAAGGGGCCTCGAGGCCCGTCTTGGTGCGTGTGGCGTGCCTTGAAAGGAAGGACGTTGCGGTGGGGTTTGTCATCTGTTGTCGTGTCCCGTATGTAATGACAATGACCACCTAAAGAGAATTCATTTCATGCGTGAGGACCCTCTCTGGACATGGGGCCTGTCTTCTCGGCGGTGTTGGACGCTACCCGGGATGAATGCTACTACGTGTCGGCAGCCTTCATGTGCCTAAGGGGTCACATCGGTGGCTGTTCCTACGGTTTCATATATCTTTTAGGGCAACACGTGTTGACTTTCATGCGCTGTGGTGCCCACAGGGTTGTCTAAACCCTCCAGTATGTCTCCTCGTCAGTGCTGATGTTTCCTGGTGGGACAGCTGGAAAGGCATAAATGTCTCTTTAGGGGGGGAGTGGTCGGCGACCCCCCCTGGGCGTGGGTCTTGTCCTGCGTGCCCAGAGCCACCTAGTGACATGCCCACGGACATGGAAAAATGGCCTCCAGACAAATCCATGAAAGCTTGAGGATTCATACGGTGCTTGGGGCTTGTCTTGTATGAGGTAATGCGCCATAAAAGTGATGACAATGAGCCGGGGTGCGTCGCGTGTCAGGTCCGACGTACTGACAATCACGTGGAGACAACGCCACCCGAGTGGGACGATTTGAAGGGGCATCGGGGCTTGCCTTGGAGGATGCGGTGTGCCTTGCAAGGAAGGACGACGTGGTGGGGTTTGTCATATGTTGTTGGGTACGGTATGTAATGACAATGACCGCCTAAAGATAATTCATTTCATGCGTGAGGACCCGCTCTGGACATGGGGCGTGTCTTCTCTGCGGTGATGGACGAGACGCGGGACGGATGTCATGACGTGTCGGCGGCCTTCATGTGCCTAAGGGGTCACGTCGGTGGCCCTTCCTATGGTTTCATAGCTCTTTTAGGGCAACCCGTGTTGTCTTTCATGCACTGCGGTGCCCTTAGGGTGGTCTAAACCCCTCAGTATGTCTCCTCGTCACTTTTGATGTTTCCTGGTGGAATAGCTGGAAATGCATAAATGTCTCTTTAGGGGGGGAGTGGTCGGCGACCCCCCCTGGGCGTGGGTCTTGTCCTGCGTGCCTAGAGCCACCCAATGACATGCCCAGGGACATGGAAAATGGCATCGACGCAATGCCATGAATTCTTGATGATTCGTCCCGTGCTTGGGGCTTGTCTTTCCCGAGGTAGTGCGCCCTAAAAACGATGACAATGAGATGGGTTTTGTCGCATGTGTGATCTTGCGGGCTGACAGTCGTTTCCAGACAAAGGCATCCGAGTGAGACGATTTGAAGGGGCCTCGAGGCCCGTCTTGGTGCCTGCGGTGTGCCTTGAAAGGAAGGACGTTGAGGTGTGGTTATTCATGTGTTTTCGTGTCCCGTATGTAATGATAATGACCACCTAAAGAGAATTCATTTCATGCGTGAGGACCCTCTCTGGACATGGGGCCTGTCTTCTCGGCGGTGTTGGACGCTACCCGGGATGGATGCTAGTACGTGATGGCGGCCTTGATGTGCCTAAGGGGTCACATTGGTGGCTATTCCTATGGTTTCATATCTCTTTTAGGGCAACACGTGTTGTCTTTCATGCGCTGTGGTGCCCACAGGGTTGTCTGAACCCATCAGTATGTCTCCTCGTCAGTGCTGATGTTTCCTGGTGGGACAGCTGGAAATGCATAAATGTCTCTTTAGGGGGGGAGTGGTCGGCGACCCCCCCTGGGCGTGGGTCTTGTCCTGTGTGCCCAGAGCCACCCAGTGACATGCCCACGGACATGGAAAAACGGCCTCCAGACGAATCCATGAAAGCCTGATGATTCGTACGGTGCTTGGGGCTTGTCTTGTCTGAGGTAATGCGCCATAAAAGTGATGACAATGAGCTGGGGTGCGTCGCGTGTCAGACCCACGCCGAGTGACGTGGAAAATGGCATCGACGCAATGCCAAGAATTCCTGATGATTCGTCCCGTGCTTCGGGCTTGTCTTGCCCGAGGTAGTGCGCCATAAAAACGATGACAATGAGATGGGGTTTGTCGCGTGTGTGAGGTCCGACGTACTGACGATCACGTGGAGACAACGGCATCCGAGTGAGACGATTTGAAGGGGCCTCGGGGCTTGCCTTGGTGGATGCGGTGTGCCTTGCAAGGAAGGACGATGTGGTGGGGTTTGTCATATGTTGTTGGGTACGGTATGTATTGACAATGACCACCTAAAGATAATTCCTTTGAGGCGTGAGGACTCGCTCTGGACATGGGGCGCGTCTTCTCTGCGGTGATGGACGAGACGCGGGACGGATGCCATGACGTGTCGGCGGCCTTCATGTGCCTAAGGGGTCACGTCGGTGGCCCTTCCTATGGTTTCATAGCTCTTTTAGGGCAACCCGTGTTGTCTTTCATGCACTGCGGTGCCCTTAGGGTGGTCTAAACCCATCAGTATGTCTCCTCGTCACTGTTGATGTTTCCTGGTGGTATAGCTGGAAATGCATAAATGTCTCTTTAGGGGGGGAGTGGTCGGCGACCCCCCCTGGGCGTGGGTCTTGTCCTGCGTGCCTAGAGCCACCCACTGACATGCCGAGTGACATGGAAAATGGCATCGACGCAGTGCCATGAATTTCTGATGATTCGTCCCGTGCTTGGGGCTTGTCTTGCCCGAGGTAGTGCGCCCTAAAAACGATGACAATGAGATGGGGTTTGTCGCATGTGTGATCCTGCGGACTGACAGTCGTGTCCAGACAATGGCATCCGAGTGAGACGATTTGAAGGGGCCTCGAGGCCCGTCTTGGTGCGTGTGGCGTGCCTTGAAAGGAAGGACGTTGCGGTGGGGTTTGTCATCTGTTGTCGTGTCCCGTATGTAATGACAATGACCACCTAAAGAGAATTCATTTCATGCGTGAGGACCCTCTCTGGACATGGGGCCTGTCTTCTCGGCGGTGTTGGACGCTACCCGGGATGAATGCTACTACGTGTCGGCGGCCTTCATGTGCCTAAGGGGTCACATCGGTGGCTGTTCCTAGGGTTTCATATATCTTTTAGGGCAACACGTGTTGTCTTTCATGCGCTGTGGTGCCCACAGGGTTGTCTAAACCCGTTAGTATGTCTCCTCGTCAGTGCTGATGTTTCCTGGTGGGACAGCTGAAAATGCATAAATGTCTCTTTAGGGGGGGAGTGGTCGGCGACCCCCCCTGGGCGTGGGTCTTGTCCTGCGTGCCCAGAGCCACCTAGTGACATGCCCACGGACATGGAAAAATGGCCTCCAGACAAATCCATGAAAGCTTGAGGATTCATACGGTGCTTGGGGCTTGTCTTGTCTGAGGTAATGCGCCATAAAAGTGATGACAATGAGCCGGGGTGCGTCGCGTGTCAGGTCCGACGTACTGACAATCACGTGGAGACAACGCCACCCGAGTGGGACGATTTGAAGGGGCATCGGGGCTTGCCTTGGAGGATGCGGTGTGCCTTGCAAGGAAGGACGACGTGGTGGGGTTTGTCATATGTTGTTGGGTACGGTATGTAATGACAATGACCGCCTTAAGATAATTCCTTTCATGCGTGAGGACCCGCTCTGGACATGGGGCGTGTCTTCTCTGCGGTGATGGACGAGACGCGGGACGGATGCCATGACGTGTCGGCGGCCTTCATGTGCCTAAGGGGTCACGTCGGTGGCCCTTCCTATGGTTTCATAGCTCTTTTAGGGCAACCCGTGTTGTCTTTCATGCACTGCGGTGCCCTTAGGGTGGTCTAAACCCATCAGTATGTCTCCTCGTCACTGTTGATGTTTCCTGGTGGAATAGCTGGAAATGCATAAATGTCTCTTTAGGGGGGGGGAGTGGTCGGCGACCCCCCCTGGGCGTGGGTCTTGTCCTGCGTGCCTAGAGCCACCCGATGACGTGCCCAGTGACATGGAAAATGGCATGGACGCAATGCCATGAATTCTCGATGATTCGTCCCGTGCTTGGGGCTTGTCTTTCCCGAGGTAGTGCGCCCTAAAAACGATGACAATGAGATGGGTTTTGTCGCATGTGTGATCTTGCGGGCTGACAGTCGTTTCGAGACAAAGGCATCCGAGTGAGACGATTTGAAGGGGCCTCGAGGCCCGTCTTGGTGCATGCGGTGTGCCTTGAAAGGAAGGACGTTGAGGTGTGGTTATTCATGTGTTTTCGTGTCCCGTATGTAATGATAATGACCACCTAAAGAGAATTCATTTCATGCGTGAGGACCCTCTCTGGACATGGGGCCTGTCTTCTCGGCGGTGTTGGACGCTACCCGGGATGGATGCTAGTACGTGATGGCGGCCTTGATGTGCCTAAGGGGTCACATTGGTGGCTATTCCTATGGTTTCATATCTCTTTTAGGGCAACACGTGTTGTCTTTCATGCGCTGTGGTGCCCACAGGGTTGTCTGAACCCATCAGTATGTCTCCTCGTCAGTGCTGATGTTTCCTGGTGGGACAGCTGGAAATGCATAAATGTCTCTTTAGGGGGGGAGTGGTCGGCGACCCCCCCTGGGCGTGGGTCTTGTCCTGTGTGCCCAGAGCCACCCAGTGACATGCCCACAGACATGGAAAAACGGCCTCCAGACGAATCCATGAAAGCCTGATGATTCGTACGGTGCTTGGGGCTTGTCTTTTCTGAGGTAATGCGCCATAAAAGTGATGACAATGAGCTGGGGTGCGTCGCGTGTCAGACCCACGCCGAGTGACGTGGAAAATGGCATCGACGCAATGCCAAGAATTCCTGATGATTCGTCCCGTGCTTCGGGCTTGTCTTGCCCGAGGTAGTGCGCCATAAAAACGATGACAATGAGATGGGGTTTGTCGCGTGTGTGAGGTCCGACGTACTGACGATCACGTGGAGACAACGGCATCCGAGTGAGACGATTTGAAGGGGCCTCGGGGCTTGCCTTGGTGGATGCGGTGTGCCTTGCAAGGAAGGACGATGTGGTGGGGTTTGTCATATGTTGTTGGGTACGGTATGTATTGACAATGACCACCTAAAGATAATTCCTTTGAGGCGTGAGGACTCGCTCTGGACATGGGGCGCGTCTTCTCTGCGGTGATGGACGAGACGCGGGACGGATGCCATGACGTGTCGGCGGCCTTCATGTGCCTAAGGGGTCACGTCGGTGGCCCTTCCTATGGTTTCATAGCTTTTTTAGGGCAACCCGTGTTGTCTTTCATGCACTGCGGTGCCCTTAGGGTTGTCTAAACCCATCAGTATGTCTCCTCGTCACTGTTGATGTTTCCTGGTGGTATAGCTGGAAATGCATAAATGTCTCTTTAGGGGGGGAGTGGTCGGCGACCCCCCCTGGGCGTGGGTCTTGTCCTGCGTGCCTAGAGCCACCCACTGACATGCCGAGTGACATGGAAAATGGCATCGACGCAGTGCCATGAATTTCTGATGATTCGTCCCGTGCTTGGGGCTTGTCTTGCCCGAGGTAGTGCGCCCTAAAAACGATGACAATGAGATGGGGTTTGTCGCATGTGTGATCCTGCGGACTGACAGTCGTGTCCAGACAATGGCATCCGAGTGAGACGATTTGAAGGGGCCTCGAGGCCCGTCTTGGTGCGTGTGGCGTGCCTTGAAAGGAAGGACGTTGCGGTGGGGTTTGTCATCTGTTGTCGTGTCCCGTATGTAATGACAATGACCACCTAAAGAGAATTCATTTCATGCGTGAGGACCCTCTCTGGACATGGGGCCTGTCTTCTCGGCGGTGTTGGACGCTACCCGGGATGAATGCTACTACGTGTCGGCGGCCTTCATGTGCCTAAGGGGTCACATCGGTGGCTGTTCCTATGGTTTCATATATCTTTTAGGGCAACACGTGTTGTCTTTCATGCGCTGTGGTGCCCACAGGGTTGTCTAAACCCGTTAGTATGTCTCCTCGTCAGTGCTGATGTTTCCTGGTGGGACAGCTGAAAATGCATAAATGTCTCTTTAGGGGGGGAGTGGTCGGCGACCCCCCCTGGGCGTGGGTCTTGTCCTGCGTGCCCAGAGCCACCTAGTGACATGCCCACGGACATGGAAAAATGGCCTCCAGACAAATCCATGAAAGCTTGAGGATTCATACGGTGCTTGGGGCTTGTCTTCTCTGAGGTAATGCGCCATAAAAGTGATGACAATGAGCCGGGGTGCGTCGCGTGTCAGGTCCGACGTACTGACAATCACGTGGAGACAACGCCACCCGAGTGGGACGATTTGAAGGGGCATCGGGGCTTGCCTTGGAGGATGCGGTGTGCCTTGCAAGGAAGGACGACGTGGTGGGGTTTGTCATATGTTGTTGGGTACGGTATGTAATGACAATGACCGCCTCAAGATAATTCCTTTCATGCGTGAGGACCCGCTCTGGACATGGGGCGTGTCTTCTCTGCGGTGATGGACGAGACGCGGGACGGATGCCATGACGTGTCGGCGGCCTTCATGTGCCTAAGGGGTCACGTCGGTGGCCCTTCCTATGGTTTCATAGCTCTTTTAGGGCAACCCGTGTTGTCTTTCATGCACTGCGGTGCCCTTAGGGTGGTCTAAACCCATCAGTATGTCTCCTCGTCACTGTTGATGTTTCCTGGTGGAATAGCTGGAAATGCATAAATGTCTCTTTAGGGGGGGGAGTGGTCGGCGACCCCCCCTGGGCGTGGGTCTTGTCCTGCGTGCCTAGAGCCACCCGATGACGTGCCCAGTGACATGGAAAATGGCATGGACGCAATGCCATGAATTCTCGATGATTCGTCCCGTGCTTGGGGCTTGTCTTTCCCGAGGTAGTGCGCCCTAAAAACGATGACAACGAGATGGGGTTTGTCGCATGTGTGATCTTGCGGGCTGACAGTCGTTTCCAGACAATGGCATCCGAGTGAGACGATTTGAAGGGGCCTCGAGTCCCGTCTTGGTGCATGCGGCGTGCCTTGAAGGGAAGGACGTTGAGGTGGGGTCATACCTCAAACATTGCAGATGTGGTTGGTGATGCAACCTTGTTGATCCTTCCATTAGTCATATGCTTGTCTCAAAGATCAGGTTGTGCATGTACAATGGACAAACTAATCGAACGGAATTGAATGTTCGGGACGACGGTTTGGGCTTGTGTTGGGGTCTGAGTGGTGAGCTCAGTCATACCTCAAACAATGCAGATGTTGTTGGTGATTCTACATGTCTGATCCTTCCACTAGTCATATGCTTGTCTCAAAGATCAGGTCCTGCATGATCAGTTGTGTGGGTTGATGGTTGCGCTTATGCGATTGTGTGGGAGTGGTGGATGGTTGTCAAGATACCGCGGTCTCCCTTTTTTGGGAAGGGAACGTTGGTCTCGTTGGCTCTAGGGGGTTGGGTATATCAATCCTTCCCTTGTGTCATGCATAGCGGGCTTTCCCTGCCTTCATGTGCTGCATTGTGATGCCTCTCGGGTTGCATCCCTCGAGGCGTCACGATCAGCTGTGTGGGTTGATGGTTGTGCTTACGCGATTGTGTGGGAGTGGTGGATGGTTGTCAAGATACTGCGGTCTCCCTTTTTTGGGAAGGGAACGTTGGTCTCGTTGGCACCCTCATCCGTAAGTGGGGGTTTAATTTCTCCTCGCTTTCATTTGGTCCTTGTGCATGTTTCCATGTGAATGATGGAACACGGTTTGGCTTGGTTGGATATCCGTTGAGAACACTAGTCATATGCTTGTCTCAAAGTTCAGTCTGTGCATGTACAGGGACAAACTAATCGAAGATGGTGATACTGTGAAGGGTCTCAGTAAATCAGGGACAAGTCTGACGTTCTCCTCGGTTTTACATCAAGCGAAGAATGTGTATCTATTGTTTCTGCAAGATACACGAGCGTCATGCAGAGGTGATGACTCATTAAGGTGAATCCTGTCGATTTGGGAAGATGATTTGGGCTTGTGTTGGGGTTTGAGTGGTCTGCTCAGTCATACCTCAAACATTGCAGATGTGGTTGGTGATGCTACCTGGCTGATCCTACCATTAGTCATATGCTTGTCTCAAAGATCAGGTTGTGCATTTACAAAGGATAAACTAATCGAACGGAATTGAATGTTCGGGATGATGGTTTGGGCTTGTGTTGGGGTCTGAGTGGTCTGCTCAGTTATACCACAAACAATGCAGATGTTGTTGGTAATGCTACATGGTTGATCCTTCCACTAGTCATATGCTTGTCTCAAAGATCAGTTAGTGCATGTACAGGGACAAACTAATCGAAAGATGGTGATACTGTGAAGGGTCTCATTAAATCAGTGACACGGCTGACTTTCTCCTCGGTTATACATCAAGCGAAGAATCCCCAGGTGGGTGAGCTCCACCTAGAAGATCCTCACTTGTCCCATCGGAGTTCTCCCTGTTGGTAGTGGAATTTTGTTAGTGCTGATATACGGGCCCTGTTTATATGCTTGGGTTGAATTCTCTCGCACAATTGCGGTTTTGAGCATCATGCAGAGGTGAAGACTCATTAATTGGGTTCCTGTCGATTTGGGAAGACGGTTTGGGATTGTGTTGGGGTCTGAGTGGTCTGCTCAGTCATACCTCAAACATTGCAGATGTTGTTGGTGGTGCAACCTGTCTGATCCTTCCATTAGTCATATGCTTGTCTCAAAAATCAGGTTGTGCATGTACAAAGGACAAACTAATCGAACGGAATTGAATGTTCGAGACGACGGTTTGGGCTTGTGTTGGGGTCTGAGTGGTGAGCTCAGTCATACCTCAAACAATGCAGATGTTGTTGGTGATGCTACATGGCTGATCCTTCCACTAGTCATATGCTTGTCTCAAAGGTCAGGTCCTGCATGATCAGTTGTGTGGGTTGATGGTTGCGCTTATGCGATTGTGTGGGAGTGGTGGATGGTTGTCAAGATACTGCGGTCTCCCTTTTTTGGGAAGGGAACGTTGGTCTCGTTGGCTCTAGGGGGTTGGGTATATCAATCCTTCCCTTGTGTCATGCATAGCGGGCTTTCCCTGCCTTCATGTGCTGCATTGTGATGTCTCTCGGGTTGCTTCCCTCGAGGCGTCACAGTCAGTTGTGTGGGTTGATGGTTGTGCTTACGCGATTGTGTGGGAGTGGTGGATGGTTGTCAAGATACTGCGGTCTCCCTTTTTTGGGAAGGGAACGTTGGTCTCCTTGGCTCTAGGGGGTTGGGTATATAAATCCTTCCCTTGTGTCATGCATAGCGGGCTTTCCCTGCCTTCATGTGCTGCATTGTGATGCCTCTGGGGTTGCTTCCCTTGAGGCGTCACGGTCAGTTGTGTGGGTTGATGGTTGTGCTTACGCGATTGTGTGGGAGTGGTGGATGGTTGTCAAGATACTGCGGTCTCCCTTTTTTGGGAAGGGAACGTTGGTCTCCTTGGCTCTAGGGGGTTGGGTATATAAATCCTTCCCTTGTGTCATGCATAGCGGGCTTTCCCTGCCTTCATGTGCTGCATTGTGATGTCTCTCGGGTTGCTTCCCTCGAGGCGTCACAGTCAGTTGTGTGGGTTGATGGTTGTGCTTACGCGATTGTGTGGGAGTGGTGGATGGTTGTCAAGATACTGCGGTCTCCCTTTTTTGGGAAGGGAACGTTGGTCTCCTTGGCTCTAGGGGGTTGGGTATATAAATCCTTCCCTTGTGTCATGCATAGCGGGCTTTCCCTGCCTTCATGTGCTGCATTGTGATGCCTCTCGGGTTGCTTCCCTTGAGGCGTCACGGTCAGTTGTGTGGGTTGATGGTTGTGCTTACGCGATTGTGTGGGAGTGGTGGATGGTTGTCAAGATACTGCGGTCTCCCTTTTTTGGGAAGGGAACGTTGGTCTCGTTGGCACCCTCATCCGTAAGTGGGGGATTAATTTCTCCTCGCTTTCATTTGGTCCTTGTGCATGTTTCCATGTGAATGATGGAACACGGTTTGGCTTGGTTGGATATCCGTTGAGAACACTAGTCAAATGCTTGTCTCAAAGATCAGTCTGTGCATGTACAGGGACAAACTAACCGAAAGATGGTGATATTGTGAAGGGTCTCATTAAATCAGTGACAAGTTTGACGTTCTCCTCGGTTATACATCAAGCGAAGAATGTGTATCTATTGTTTCGACAAGATACACGAGCGTCGTCACGCAGAGGTGATGACTCATTAAGGGGAATCCTGTCGATTTGGGAAGATGGTTTGGGCTTGTGTTGGGGTCTGAGTGGTTTGCTCAGTCATACCTCAAACATTGCAGATGTGGTTGGTGATGCTACCTGGCTGATCCTTCCATTAGTCATATGCTTGTCCCAAAGATCAGGTGGTGCATGTACAAAGGAAAAACTAATCGAATGGAATTGAATGTTCGGGACGACGGTTTGGGCTTGTGTTGGGGTCTGAGTGGTTAGCTCAGTCATACCTCAAACAATGCAGATGTTGTTGGTGATGCTACATGGCTGATCCTTCAACTAGTCATATGCTTGACTCAAAGATCAGGTCCCGCATGTACAAAGACAAACTAATCGAAAGATGGTGATACTGTGATGGGTCTCATTAAATTAGTGCCAGGGCTGACTTTCTCCTCAGTTATACATCAAGAGAAGAATCCCCAGGTGGGTGAGCTCCACCTAGAAGACCCTCACTTGTCCCTTCGGAGTTCTCCCTGTTGGTAGTGGAATTTTGTCAGTTATGATATACGGGCCCTGTTTATATGCTTGGGTTGAATTCTCTCGCACAATTGCGGTATTGAGCATCATGCAGAGGTGATGACTCATTAATTGGGTTCCTGTCGATTTGGAAAGACGGTTTGGGCTTGTGTTGGGGTCTGAGTGGTCTGCTCAGTCATACCTCAAACATTGCAGATGTGGTTGGTGATGCAACCTGGCTGATCCTTCCATTAGTCATATGCTTGTCCCAAAGATCAGGTTGTGCATGTACAAAGGACAAACTAATGGAACGGAATTGAATGTTCGGGATGATGGTTTGGGCTTGTGTTGGGGTCTGAGTGGTGAGCTCAGTCATACCTCAAACAATGCAGATGATGTTGGTGATGCTACATGGCTGATCCTTCTACTAGTCATATGCTTGTCTCAAAGATCAGGTTGTGCATGATCAGTTGTGTGGGTTGATGGTTGCCCTTATGCGATTGTGTGGAAGTGGTGGATGGTTGTCAAGATACTGCGGTCTCCCTTTTTTGGGAATGGAACGTTGGTCTCGTTGGCGCTAGGGGGTTGGGTATATCAATCCTTCCCTTGTGTCATGCATAGCGGGCTTTCCCTGCCTTCATGTGCTGCATTGTGATGCCTCTCGGGTTGCTTCCCTCGAGGTGTGACGGTCAGTTGTGTGGGTTGATGGTTGTGCTTACGCGATTGTGTGGGAGTGGTGGATGGTTGTCAAGATACTGCGGTCTCCCTTTTTTGGGAAGGGAACGTTGGTCTCGTTGGCACCCTCATCCGTAAGTGGGGGTTTAATTTCTCCTCGCTTTCATTTGGTCCTTGTACATGTTTCCATGTGAATGATGGAACACGGTTTGGCTTGGTTGGATATCCGATGAGAACACTAGTCATATGCTTGTCTCAAAGATCAGTCTGTGCATGTACAGGGACAAACTAACCGAAAGATGGTGATACTGTGAAGGGTCTCATTAAATCAGTGACAAGTTTGACGTTCTCCTCGGTTATACATCAAGCGAAGAATGTGTATCTATTGTTTTTGCAAGATACACGAGCGTCATGCAGAGGTGATGACTAATTAAGGGGAAACATGTCGATTTGGGAAGATGGTTTGGGCTTGTGTTGGGGTCTGAGTGGTTTGCTCAGTCATACCTCAAACATTGCAGATGTGGTTGGTGATGCTACCTGGCTGATCCTTCCATTAGTCATATGCTTGTATCAAAGATCAGGTTGTGCATGTACAAAGGACAAACTAATCGAATGGAATTGAATGCTCGGGACGACGGTTTAGGCTTGTGTTGGGGTCTGAGTGGTCTGCTCAGTCATACCTCAAACATTGCAGATGTGGTTAGTGACGCTACATGGGTGATCCTTCCACTAGTCATATGCGTGTCTCAAAGATCAGGTCCTGCATGTACAAGGACAAACTAATCGAAAGATGGTGATACTGTGAAGGGTCTCATTAAATCAGTGACACGGCTGACTTTCTCCTCGGTTATACATCAAGCGAAGAATCCCCAGGTGGGTGAGCTCCACCTAGAAGAACCTCACTTGTCCCTTTGGAGTTCTCCCTGTTGGTAGTGGAATTTTGTTGGTGCTGATGTAAGGGCCCCGTCTATATGCTTGGGTTGAATTCTCTCGCACAATTTTGGTTTCGGGTTCCAAGGGCTTGCTAAAAAGACGATGCGATACTAGACAGATATAACTTGGATGGGATGATGATAGATGAGCATGGTTGGTGTCCTGGTTCTTGGTTAAAAGTTTCGCAACGGTGGTTGAGTTCTTTTGAATGGTGGGATGTGGGGGGTGCGGCGGGACATAGGGCCTCCGTTCCTGTCATGACTCCTTTTCCTCAACGTCCCTGGAGCGTTGTGGGTTCGTCTGCTTAAAATCTGCCTCATGGCGGTTGAGTTCCTTCGGAAGGTGGGATGTGGGAGGCATGGCGGTGGGACGCTGTAATTCCTTTTCCTCACCGGTGGGATGTGGGGGGCATTGGAAAGAATGGGTTTTTGCCCAGTCTCATGCCGTGCCCGCCTTTTTCCTCACCTTTCATGGAGCGTTGCGGTTCGGGCTTGCTTAAAAGGCCACCTGTTGGTGGCGGAGTTCCTTGGATGGTGGGATGTGGGAGGCATGGTGGGTTGGTGTTCCTTTGTCGTCCCTCGACGCTCCTGCCCTTCCCTCGCCTTCTCTAGAGCAGTGCGGCTCTGCTTGCTTAAAAGCTGCCTCAGGGCGGTTGAGTTGGTGCGGATGGTGGGATGTGGGGGGCGCGGCGGGATTGGGTTTTTGCCCCGTCCCCTGACGTGCCTGCCTTTTCCTCCCCGTCTGTGGAGCATTGCGGGCTGGGTGCTTAAATACCGCCTCACGGTTTGTGGGATCCTGTGGATGGTGGGATGTGGGCGGCGCGGCGGGACATAGGACCCCCGTACCTACCATGACTCCTTTTCCTCGACGTCTCTTGAGCGTTGCTGGTTCGTCTGCTTAAAAGCTGCCTCATGGCGGTTGAGTTCCTACGGAATGTGAGATGTGGGAGGCACGGCGGGATGGGGGTTTCCCTCCTCATCCCCTGACGTTCCTACCTTTTTCCTCACTGGTGGGATGTGGGGGGTATGGGTGGGATTGGGTTGTTTCCCCGTCCTGTCGTACCCACCTTTTTCCTCACCTTTCATGGAGCGTTGCGGGTCGGGCTTTGCTTAAAATCCACTGATTGTGGTTGAGTTCTTGCAGATGTTGGGATGTGGGAGGCATGGTGGGATTGGGTTCCTTTGTCGTCCCTTGCTGTACCGCCTTTTCCTCACCTTCTCTGGAGCGTTGTGGAATTTTGGTAGTGGTTCAAGCGCGAAACTGTCGGTATCACCAGGATGCGAGAGCGTGCTCCTAAATTTCTCATTCAGTGATATTCCATGCGAACCATAGCAAGCTGCCTTGGGCAATGATTGGTGGGAGTGCTTTGCTCAACGCATTGTCGGGGCCACGTGCGAGTTATTTGGGTCCTAAGAAACTCACACCAACAGGGTAACGATTTCCATGGTTCATTATTGGACAAGTTGGGGTGCCTTCCTCCTCAGTCATGCCTTGGGTGATGATGTTCATAAGGGTGGCTTGAGAATGTGTATCTACTGTTTTTGCAAGATACACGAGCGTCATGCAGAGGTGATGACTAATTAAGGGGAAACATGTCGATTTGGGAAGAGATGGTTCGGGCTTGTGTTGGGGTCTGAGTGGTCTGCTCAGTCATACCTCAAACATTGCAGATGTGGTTGGTGATGGTACCCGGTTGATCTTTCCATTAGTCATATGATTGTCTCAAAGATCAGGCTGTGCATGTACGAAGGACAAACTAATCGAATGGAATTGAATGCTCGGGACGACGGTTTGGGCTTGTGTTGGGGTCTGAGTGGTCTGCTCAGTCATACCTCAAACATTGCAGATGTGGTTGGTGATGCTACATGGTTGATCCTTCCACTAGTCATATGCCTGTCTCAAAGATCAGGTCCCGCATGTAAAGGACAAACTAATCGAAAGATGGTGATACTGTGACGGGTCTCATTAAATCAGTGCCAGGGCTGACTTTCTCCTCGGTTATACCTCAAGCGAAGAATCCCCAGGTGGGTGAGCTCCACCTTGAAGACCCTCACTTGTCCCTTTGGAGTTCTCCCTGTTGGTAGTGGAATTTTGTTGGTGATGATGTACGGGCCCCGTCTATATGCTTGGGTTGAATTCTCTCGCACAATTTTGGTTTCGGGTTCCAAGGGCTTGCTAAAAAGACGATGCGATACTAGACAGATATAACTTGGATGGGATGATGATAGATGAACTTGGTTGGTGTCCTGGTTCTTGGTTAAAAGTTTCGCAACGGTGGTTGAGTTCTTTTGAATGGTGGGATGTGGGGGGTGCGGCGGGACATAGGGCCTCTGTTCCTGTCATGACTCCTTTTCCTCAACGTCCCTGGAGCGTTGTGGGTGGGTTCGTCTGCTTAAAATCTGCCTCACGGCGGTTGAGTTCCTTCGGAAGGTGGGATGTGGGAAGCATGGCGGTGGGACGCTGTAATTCCTTTTCCTCACCGGTGGGATGTGGGGGGCATTGGAAAGAATGGGTTTTTGCCCAGTCTCATGCCGTGCCCGCCTTTTTCCTCACCTTTCATGGAGCGTTGCGGTTCGGGCTTGCTTAAAAGGCCACCTGTTGGTGGCGGAGTTCCTTGGATGGTGGGATGTGGGAGGCATGGTGGGTTGGTGTTCCTTTGTCGTCCCTCGACGCTCCTGCCCTTCCCTCGCCTTCTCTAGAGCAGTGCGGCTTTGCTTGCTTAAAAGCTGCCTCAGGGTGGTTGAGTTGCTGCGGATGGTGGGATGTGGGGGGCGCGGCGGGATTGGGTTTTTGCCCCGTCCCCTGACGTGCCTGCCTTTTCCTCCCCGTCTGTGGAGCATTGCGGGCTGGGTGCTTAAATACCGCCTCACGGTTTGTGGGATCCTGTGGATGGTGGGATGTGGGCGGCGCGGCGGGACATAGGACCCCCGTACCTACCATGACTCCTTTTCCTCGACGTCTCTTGAGCGTTGCTGGTTCGTCTGCTTAAAAGCTGCCTCATGGCGGTTGAGTTCCTACGGAATGTGAGATGTGGGAGGCACGGCGGGATGGGGGTTTCCCTCCTCATCCCCTGACGTTCCTACCTTTTCCCTCCTTGGTGGGATGTGGGGGGTATGGGCGGGATTGGGTTGTTTCCCCGTCCTGTCGTACCCATCTTTTTCCTCACCTTTCATGGAGCGTTGCGGGTCGGGCTTTGCTTAAAATCCACTGAGTGTGGTTGAGTTCTTGCAGATGTTGGGATGTGGGAGGCATGTTGGGATTGGGTTCCTTTGTCGTCCCTTGCTGTACCGCCTTTTCCTCACCTTCTCTGGAGCGTTGTGGAATTTTGGTAGTGGTTCAAGCGCGAAACTGTCGGTATCACCAGGATGCGAGAGCGTGCTCCTAAATTTCTCATTCAGCGATATTCCATGCGAACCATAGCAAGCTGCCTTGGGCAATGATTGGTGGGAGTGCTTTGCTCAACGCATTGTCGGGGCCACGTGCGAGTTATTTGTGTCCTAAGAAACTCACACCAACAGGGTAACGATTTCCATGGTTCATTATTGGACAAGTTGGGGTGCCTTCCTCCTCAGTCATGCCTTGGGTGATGATGTTCATAAGGGTGGCTTGAGAATGTGTATCTACTGTTTCTGCAAGATACACGAGCGTCATGCGGAGGTGATGACTCATTAAGGGGAATCCTGTCGATTTGGGAAGATGGTTGGGGCTTGTGTTGGGGTCTGAGTGGTCTGCTCAGTCATACCTCAAACATTGCAGATGTGGTTGGTGATGCTACCTGGCTGATCCTTCCATTAGTCATATGCTTGTCTCAAAGATCAGGTTGTGCATGTACAAAGGACAAACTAATCGAACAGAATTGAATGTTCGGGACGACGGTTTGGGCTTGTGTTGGGGTCTGAGTGGTCAGCTCAGTCATACCCCAAACAATGCAGATGTTGTTGGTGATGCTACATGGCTGATCCTTTCACTAGTCATATGCCTGTCTCAAAGATCAGGTCCCGCATGTAAAGGACAAACTAATCGAAAGATGGTGATACTGTGACGGGTCTCATTAAATCAGTGCCAGGGGTGACTTTCTCCTCGGTTATATCTCAAGCGAAGAATCCCCAGGTGGGTGAGCTCCACCTAGAAGACCCTCACTTGTCCCTTTGGAGTTCTCCCTGTTGGTAGTGGAATTTTTTTGGTGCTGATGTAGGGGCCCCGTCTATATGCTTGGGTTGAATTCTCTCGCACAATTGCGGTTCCGTCTTCCAAGGGCTTGCTAAAAATACGATGCGATACTAGACAGATATAACTTGGATGGGATGATGATAGATGAGCATGGTTGGTGTCCTGGTTCTTGGTTAAAAGTTTCGCAACGGTGGTTGAGTTCTTTTGAATGGTGGGATGTGGGGGGTGCGGCGGGACATAGGGCCTCCGTTCCTGTCATGACTCCTTTTCCTCAACGTCCCTGGAGCGTTGTGGGTTCGTCTGCTTAAAATCTGCCTCATGGCGGTTGAGTTCCTTCGGAAGGTGGGATGTGGGAGGTATGGCGGTGGGACGCTGTAATTCCTTTTCCTCACCGGTGGGATGTGGGGGGCATTGGAAAGAATGGGTTTTTGCCCAGTCTCATGCCGTGCCCGCCTTTTTCCTCACCTTTCATGGAGCGTTGCGGTTCGGGCTTGCTTAAAAGGCCACCTGTCGGTGGCGGAGTTCCTTGGATGGTGGGATGTGGGAGGCATGGTGGGTTGGTGTTCCTTTGTCGTCCCTCGACGCTCCTGCCCTTCCCTCGCCTTCTCTAGAGCAGTGCGGCTTGGCTTGCTTAAAAGCCGCCTCAGGGTGGTTGAGTTGCTGCGGATGGTGGGATGTGGGAGGCGCGGCGGGATTGGGTTTTTGCCCCGTCCCCTGACGTGCCTGCCTTTTCCTCCCCGTCTGTGGAGCATTGCGGGCTGGGTGCTTAAATACCGCCTCACGGTTTGTGGGATCCTGTGGATGGTGGGATGTGGGCGGCGCGGCGGGACATAGGACCCCCGTACCTACCCTGACTCCTTTTCCTTGACGTCTCTTGAGCGTTGCTGGTTCGTCTGCTTAAAAGCTGCCTCATGGCGGTTGAGTTCCTACGGAATGTGAGATGTGGGAGGCACGGCGGGATGGGGGTTTCCCTCCTCATCCCCTGACGTTCCTACCTTTTTCCTCACTGGTGGGATGTGGGGGGTATGGGCGGGATTGGGTTGTTTCCCCGTCCTGTCGTACCCACCTTTTTCCTCACCTTTCATGGAGCGTTGCGGGTCGGGTTATGCTTAAAAGCCACCGAGTGTGGTTGAGTTCTTGCAGATGTTGGGATGTGGGAGGCATGGTGGGATTGGGTTCCTTTGTCGTCCCTTGCTGTACCGCCTTTTCCTCACCTTCTCTGGAGCGTTGTGGAATTTTGGTAGTGGTTCAAGCGCGAAACTGTCGGTATCACCAGGATGCGAGAGCGTGCTCCTAAATTTCTCATTCAGCGATATTTCATGCGAACCATAGCAAGCTGCCTTGGGCAATGATTGGTGGGAGTGCTTTGCTCAACGCATTGTCGGGGCCACGTGCGAGTTATTTGGGTCCTAAGAAACTCTCACCAACAGGGTGACGATTTCCATGGTTCATTATTGGACAAGTTGGGGTGCCTTCCTCCTCAGCCATGCCTTGGGTGATGATGTTCATAAGGGTGGCTTGAGAATGTGTATCTACTGTTTCTGCAAGATACACGAGCGTCATGCGGAGGTGATGACTCATTAAGGGGAATCCTGTCGATTTGGGAAGATGGTTGGGGCTTGTGTTGGGGTCTGAGTGGTCTGCTCAGTCATACCTCAAACATTGCAGATGTGGTTGGTGATGCTACCTGGCTGATCCTTCCATTAGTCATATGCTTGTCTCAAAGATCAGGTTGTGCATGTACAAAGGACAAACTAATTGAACAGAATTGAATGTTCGGGACGACGGTTTGGGCTTGTGTTGGGGTCTGAGTGGTCAGCTCAGTCATACCCCAAACAATGCAGATGTTGTTGGTGATGCTACATGGCTGATCCTTCCACTAGTCATATGCCTGTCTCAAAGATCAGGTCCCGCATGTAAAGGACAAACTAATCGAAAGATGGTGATACTGTGACGGGTCTCATTAAATCAGTGCCAGGGGTGACTTTCTCCTCGGTTATATCTCAAGCGAAGAATCCCCAGGTGGGTGAGCTCCACCTAGATGACCCTCACTTGTCCCTTTGGAGTTCTCCCTGTTGGTAGTGGAATTTTTTTGGTGCTGATGTAGGGGCCCCGTCTATATGCTTGGGTTGAATTCTCTCGCACAATTGCGGTTCCGTCTTCCAAGGGCTTGCTAAAAAGACGATGCGATACTAGACAGATATAACTTGGATGGGATGATGATAGATGAGCATGGTTGGTGTCCTGGTTCTTGGTTAAAAGTTTCTCAACGGTGGTTGAGTTCTTTTGAATGGTGGGATGTGGGGGGTGCGGCGGGACATAGGGCCTCCGTTCCTGTCATGACTCCTTTTCCTCAACGTCCCTGGAGCGTTGTGGGTTCGTCTGCTTAAAATCTGCCTCATGGCGGTTGAGTTCCTTCGGAAGGTGGGATGTGGGAGGCATGGCGGTGGGACGCTGTAATTCCTTTTCCTCACCGGTGGGATGTGGGGGGCATTGGAAAGAATGGGTTTTTGCCCAGTCTCATGCCGTGCCCGCCTTTTTCCTCACCTTTCATGGAGCGTTGCGGTTCGGGCTTGCTTAAAAGGCCACCTGTCGGTGGCGGAGTTCCTTGGATGGTGGGATGTGGGAGGCATGGTGGGTTGGTGTTCCTTTGTCGTCCCTCGACGCTCCTGCCCTTCCCTCGCCTTCTCTAGAGCAGTGCGGCTTGGCTTGCTTAAAAGCCGCCTCAGGGTGGTTGAGTTGCTGCGGATGGTGGGATGTGGGAGGCGCGGCGGGATTGGGTTTTTGCCCCGTCCCCTGATGTGCCTGCCTTTTCCTCCCCGTCTATGGAGCATTGCGGGCTGGGTGCTTAAATACCGCCTCACGGTTTGTGGGATCCTGTGGATGGTGGGATGTGGGCGGCGCGGCGGGACATAGGACCCCCGTACCTACCCTGACTCCTTTTCCTTGACGTCTCTTGAGCGTTGCTGGTTCGTCTGCTTAAAAGCTGCCTCATGGCGGTTGAGTTCCTACGGAATGTGAGATGTGGGAGGCACGGCGGGATGGGGGTTTCCCTCCTCATCCCCTGACGTTCCTACCTTTTTCCTCACTGGTGGGATGTGGGGGGTATGGGCGGGATTGGGTTGTTTCCCCGTCCTGTCGTACCCACCTTTTTCCTCACCTTTCATGGAGCGTTGCGGGTCGGGCTATGCTTAAAAGCCACCGAGTGTGGTTGAGTTCTTGCAGATGTTGGGATGTGGGAGGCATGGTGGGATTGGGTTCCTTTGTCGTCCCTTGCTGTACCGCCTTTTCCTCACCTTCTCTGGAGCGTTGTGGAATTTTGGTAGTGGTTCAAGCGCGAAACTGTCGGTATCACCAGGATGCGAGAGCGTGCTCCTAAATTTCTCATTCAGCGATATTTCATGCGAACCATAGCAAGCTGCCTTGGGCAATGATTGGTGGGAGTGCTTTGCTCAACGCATTGTCGGGGCCACGTGCGAGTTATTTGGGTCCTAAGAAACTCACACCAACAGGGTGACGATTTCCATGGTTCATTATTGGACAAGTTGGGGTGCCTTCCTCCTCAGCCATGCCTTGGGTGATGATGTTCATAAGGGTGGCTTGAGAATGTGTATCTACTGTTTCTGCAAGATACACGAGCGTCATGCGGAGGTGATGACTCATTAAGGGGAATCCTGTCGATTTGGGAAGATGGTTGGGGCTTGTGTTGGGGTCTGAGTGGTCTGCTCAGTCATACCTCAAACATTGCAGATGTGGTTGGTGATGCTACCTGGCTGATCCTTCCATTAGTCATATGCTTGTCTCAAAGATCAGGTTGTGCATGTACAAAGGACAAACTAATCGAACAGAATTGAATGTTCGGGACGACGGTTTGGGCTTGTGTTGGGGTCTGAGTGGTCAGCTCAGTCATACCCCAAACAATGCAGATGTTGTTGGTGATGCTACATGGCTGATCCTTCCACTAGTCATATGCCTGTCTCAAAGATCAGGTCCCGCATGTAAAGGACAAACTAATCGAAAGATGGTGATACTGTGACGGGTCTCATTAAATCAGTGCCAGGGGTGACTTTCTCCTCGGTTATATCTCAAGCGAAGAATCCCCAGGTGGGTGAGCTCCACCTAGATGACCCTCACTTGTCCCTTTGGAGTTCTCCCTGTTGGTAGTGGAATTTTTTTGGTGCTGATGTAGGGGCCCCGTCTATATGCTTGGGTTGAATTCTCTCGCACAATTGCGGTTCCGTCTTCCAAGGGCTTGCTAAAAAGACGATGCGATACTAGACAGATATAACTTGGATGGGATGATGATAGATGAGCATGGTTGGTGTCCTGGTTCTTGGTTAAAAGTTTCTCAACGGTGGTTGAGTTCTTTTGAATGGTGGGATGTGGGGGGTGCGGCGGGACATAGGGCCTCCGTTCCTGTCATGACTCCTTTTCCTCAACGTCCCTGGAGCGTTGTGGGTTCGTCTGCTTAAAATCTGCCTCATGGCGGTTGAGTTCCTTCGGAAGGTGGGATGTGGGAGGCATGGCGGTGGGACGCTGTAATTCCTTTTCCTCACCGGTGGGATGTGGGGGGCATTGGAAAGAATGGGTTTTTGCCCAGTCTCATGCCGTGCCCGCCTTTTTCCTCACCTTTCATGGAGCGTTGCGGTTCGGGCTTGCTTAAAAGGCCACCTGTCGGTGGCGGAGTTCCTTGGATGGTGGGATGTGGGAGGCATGGTGGGTTGGTGTTCCTTTGTCGTCCCTCGACGCTCCTGCCCTTCCCTCGCCTTCTCTAGAGCAGTGCGGCTTGGCTTGCTTAAAAGCCGCCTCAGGGTGGTTGAGTTGCTGCGGATGGTGGGATGTGGGAGGCGCGGCGGGATTGGGTTTTTGCCCCGTCCCCTGACGTGCCTGCCTTTTCCTCCCCGTCTGTGGAGCATTGCGGGCTGGGTGCTTAAATACCGCCTCACGGTTTGTGGGATCCTGTGGATGGTGGGATGTGGGCGGCGCGGCGGGACATAGGACCCCCGTACCTACCATGACTCCTTTTCCTCGACGTCTCTTGAGCGTTGCTGGTTCGTCTGCTTAAAAGCTGCCTCATGGCGGTTGAGTTCCTACGGAATGTGAGATGTGGGAGGCACGGCGGGATGGGGGTTTCCCTCCTCATCCCCTGACGTTCCTACCTTTTTCCTCACTGGTGGGATGTGGGGGGTATGGGCGGGATTGGGTTGTTTCCCCGTCCTGTCGTACCCACCTTTTTCCTCACCTTTCATGGAGCGTTGCGGGTCGGGCTATGCTTAAAAGCCACCGAGTGTGGTTGAGTTCTTGCAGATGTTGGGATGTGGGAGGCATGGTGGGATTGGGTTCCTTTGTCGTCCTTTGCTGTACCTGCCTTTTCCTCACCTTCTCTGGAGCGTTGTGGGATTTTGGTAGTGGTTCAAGCGCGAAACTGTCGGTATCACCAGGATGAGA